>JAANSN010000763.1:0-46713 GCA_036850665.1 Dicranocentrus wangi
TACTGTGGCTTGCTCCCCTGCCAAGGTATTTTGTGACATTTGAATAAATTATTTGCAACAGGAAAAGATTGCTCTAATCAAGAAGCTATGGTCATCCTCCTTCAATATGCATGCCGTTTTCAAGTTTGTATTGTTCGGTAGTTACATCGTTTTCGCGGTGACAATTGCGGCAGTTGCCTTCATCGCGTTGTGGGGATTTGCCAACTCCGCTGATACCAACACACCTTCCATTGCATCCCTCCAGAAAATGCGTGCCGCCAACAAGGCTGATGAAGAATTCATGGGAGAAAAGCCATCGGACCTGAAGAGCTCGCTCGTACAGGATGAAGATGATGTAACCGATCTTGACTCTCCGCACCAGGTAATACCCTGTCAAAGGTGTTTGTCCCAGAATATGGAGTATCTTCAGCAACTGCAAGTTTTGAAAGAGGAGATATCCTGTTTACGCAAAAACTGTAGCGTCAAGCTGGCCGCAAAGGAGAAAGAAATGCGAATTTTAGTTAGTGCAATAAAAAGTTTCAAACAAAATCACATCAGCCTACATATTCCAACTCTTATCAAATTTTTCCTTACTGGATGCTTTGCTTCAGGTACTCTCCTTGTTATTTTTGTTATTAAATTTTACGTAATGAGATTCTAATTTTCCTGTACGTCCGCTTTTTAAATAGCATAACGTGTTAATTTTGTAACAACCCCGATCTAATCGTACTCTATTTAGGTAAGACACATACACAACCTGTATAAATCACTAGTTAATTCGCACTAATTAGATTAAGATTAGTAGATACATATTAACAAAAAACGAATAAAACGATAATAAAACGAGTAAAAAACCAAGTAACTACCCTTCAAAAAATTGTTTGTCGCTTTCAATGCATCCCCGTCCCAGACAATGCATGTCAGGGTTTTATATATACAGTAGCCAAAAAGCAGGATCCAAATACAAACATTTGACTGACAACAATGAGCATTTGGAAAACAAAAAATCAGTGCAAATGCAACAGCAGCAGCAACAGCATCATGACTCCATTATTTATCACTTTCATCATCATTATAACTACTATTATTCCTTTTATATCATTTTTGTCTACATCACTCTCACCTTTTCTCATCTTCCACTTTTTTAATTCAAGCTAGTAAACCTGTTCGCACAAAAACCAACTGAGAATGGAGAGAATGGGAGGATTCATGCCATCACAAGAAATGAAGTGTCTTGGTTTCTGATGAAGATGACGATGATACGTCGATATTTACGTCTGCTATCTGTCTGTCCATCCATTGTTAAAGGAATTACGTACATACAGACGGACTGACCTTTTAAAAGCATCGTAGTCGTCAGTGCACACAGTGGCAGACATCATGTGCATCCATTCGATCCGGATCATCATCATTATCATTTACCATCATCCCAAAAGTATAGCTAACATTATCATTATCATATATATTATTCATCCATTTCTTGTTCAAATTCTGGAACTAACGCTGCTGCACGCTGCTGGCTCATAAACGCAGTTTTGTTTCTGAGCTAGGTATATCTATATCAATATGAGTGCTCTGTGATGGCGATAATGATCAGTGGAGGAAGGGTACTCATTACAGTGATATTACTTTTCTCCATTTTATTTATCCATACTACTTTCAGACTTCAAGTTTCTTGTCCATTTCCCCTCAATCAAGCTTCTAGAAGACAAGCACAAACTACACACTTTTATGTTGGCTCCTTGTATTACTATTATTATGCAAATTGATGTATGTGAGCATGTGAAGTAAAAGTAAGCCGAGAGTGAGAACTACATTACATAAACCCGCCATTATTATTAGCCCCTTTTCACATCTCAAGTGCCTATTGTCTTTGAAATTGTCGTTGATATTAGTTTCTTTCAGTGAAATTGAATTTTTAACTTGGGATTGAAAGGCTATCATCAAATCCCAATTTAATGTTGGCTCCGTGTATTACTATTATTATGCAAATTGATGTATGTGAGCATGTGAAGTAAAAGTAAGCCGAGAGTGAGAACTACATTACATAAACCCGCCATTATTATTAGTCCCTTTTCACATCTCAAGTGCCTATTGTCTTTGAAATTGTCGTTGATATTAGTTTCTTTCAGGGAAATTGAATTTTTAACTTGGGATTGAAAGGCTATCATCAAATCCCAATTTGCAGGAAGGCTCTCGTCCTGTGAGCAAATTAGGGAACACCTAGTCCCATAGATTAAAGAGTCCAGCCAAGTAATAATATAACTGATCTGTAATGTCAAGTACCCACCTTCGGTTGCGTAACCCCTAAAGAAAAATGATAAATAGGTGATCATTATACACCTTCCCTATTCCTCCCGAAAAATCCTGTGGGGGTTCGCGTACCTCATGATTATCTTCTCCCCATCCCTTCTCATCAGCCGAAAGGATCTTGTGATCTGCACCCTTCAATCTGTCAAATGCATTAGGAGCTAGAGCTTATAGCATCGCATCGAGTCCACCTTTTTGTCTGTGTTTCAAAGGAACGGTACGTCACAAGGTTCTCCTGTAATAACCCAGTGCAACCACCTCATCATGACGGTAAAAGCAAGCATTTCGCTTCTAATAAATTGGCAGTAGTAATCATCCTCCTCACTTTTTTCCTCTGGAGAACAAAATAATGATATAGGTTTGTACTTGTCGGGCACAATTGTCTGCGCTCTCTCGTTAGATATCACAACAAGAGAAAACAAAGCATTGTGTTGTGCAGACAATGAGATGGGCACTACTGGACATCATCATACACGGGAACTGGTGATCAACAGAGAAAATATAATGGGGAGCGCCTTGGGTGCACTCATTAATAAATGGAAGTAATCTCCCATGATGATGACTTCCTGCCGGGTTTTCCTTGGGAAAATGTAGGATAAAAGGAGAAACTCCTCGGCTGTGAGTACGCTTTACAAAATTTTGTGCAATTTTTCAACTTTTGCGTTCTCACCGGTTGACAGAGTATGAGTATGATGCATGCAATCCAGATGTTACGAGGTTGAGAGAAAAACACGTTATCATATAGTCAATTCAGTTTATAAAACACTTGAGCGTAGGGATATAGTTTTTTTTGCAGAGAGTAGACAAGAATAGAATATGTAAAAACTCATTACTCACGTCTCTCACCACTGACGATAATTACAAGGGCTTGATGCTTCTTTGATGATGATCATCCACAAAATCTCCACCCATATGGATATCCATGCTGCTTGGCCAGAAATAATAATCTTGTTAAATGAAAAGGATATCAAACAGAGGTGATAATGACCGCTAGCATATTTTTCACCGGAACAATATAATAAATATATATAAACTCATCGTCAGAGTCATACTGCTACTCAATTTGAGATCACTGAGCCGTTACCCATTTTCAGTGGAGTAGTTATGGCTGTGCCTCTGTGACTACGACAGTGCATCATGACAAAGCATTTAATTTCTTGCGCATTGCAATTGAAAAATATGTGAAGTAACTTCCGCTTGTCATACCTTCCTTCTTCCTTTTTCCACGGAATACATATATTATTGTCCCAAATGTGTATATAATATCATCAAGTAGATCCATTGAAATTTTTTCAATGAGATCCATTCCCAAAAGCCGTCATACATTCCCTGGTGATTACCACTTTTTGTATTGTACTAAATCCGAATAAAAGACCATGAAACAAAATTATTTCAGCATATATATACCTTGTGGATGTCGACGCTACCCACCTTTGAGAATGTATACCCCTCGTGGAAAATATATGTGTTTGAAACTATTTGAATTCTTTTTTTTTTGTCCAGGTGGATCACATTCCAATTTAGGTGTCATGTCATCCTCATCCCCTACTTGCATGATTGACATGAGTGATCCCTTCCCTCAAGAGTGAGCATGGTATGGTGTCGTCATTCTCAAGTCACGTTGAAAAAAAAGGTTTTTAAAAATGAAGTATAGCTATTCTCTTTTTTATTTCTTAATATAATTATTGGTATTATTGATATTGGTGCATATTAGTCAATTGTTGAGGATTTATTATGTAATGATCATGTGTATAATGAGGGTGATGATGATGCCTCTTTTTACACTTTTTTATAATCATCTGGCCTACTGCTGTTCCATAACTCTTTTCATTCCTTTTTTATTCAATTCCCCACTTATTACGCGTCGTCTCTAGCAAGTTAAGTTACGAGTTACAGTGCTCACTGCTCACTCACACTCACCAAGACTGACAGCTAAAAAGCAATATAACAGCAACAACAACAACCCTTTTCACTGACTTTTTTTATTGTCCGCCTATTTCACACAAAAGTATGGAAGCATACGCGGATGACGGGTTGATACTGGAAATACTACATTTATATCGAGGAAATAACAAAGGAGGATAATTAATGGTTTCCTCTGACGGTATGAGTGCTATACGATGCGATGGCACATCAGGTGTTAATTGTACACTTTTTACGATGACTTAACTGGATTTCTTCTTTTTCACACTTTACTGTATTGCTTACCATGCGATTACTGCTCGCTATTCAAATCATTACGGAATTTGTTAGAGTCGGTCAGTGCGTAAATCGGAAAATTGTACAGTATCAAAAAAATAGATACTAAAGAAGCAGAATTTTTTAAAAGGATTTTAAAATATAAAATTATGACATCATGTAATCCAGGTTGACATTTGTGCCCCACATGATACAGTACAGTATTGCATTGGATAGCAATTCGAAGGTTTATTCAGGTTGTTTATTGTAAAGGGGAAGTGAAAGAGGAGTGTGGGTGAGCTGTATAATATATACTTTGTCCAACGGAACATTTCACATTGAAGCCCCATTGCTTTTCTACTACTCCACGAAATCTGATTATTTGTCAAGTATTTTGTGCCTGGTTTCTTTTTTGTGTGTGAGGGTGGATAATAAAATAACAAAAATTATAATAGGCAGTTTTGGCTAAGGCTCTTTTATCTCCTTTAATAATATTTCCGTTTTTATCATTTTCCATTTAACCACCACCATTCATTCATCATTCACCACACGGACAATATTTACGTTATCCAACAATATAATAGTCCCCACCACGCCGTGTGGGATGCTATATAGATGTGGAGCGGTGGTGGTAAAGTAAAACGGGAAAACCCGAAAGAAAACCAGCAAACCACAAAAATCGACCGAGGCATTAAAATAGAAGCCGCATTGCGTAATATTATGCTTCTCTCCTCGTTTCAACTTCCTTTCCCGAAAGAAAAGGGTTCAGAGAGATGACGGTCCGCCGTCTTCTCCTCTAAACTCCTTTTTTCAATAAACACCAAAGTGTGGTGGCACAAGGGGCTATCTTGTACTCAAACACGGCTTTTGATGTGGACTCGAAAAAAGAAAAGAAACGACGAACTCTTTCTTTTCTAAGGTTCCAAAGTTTATTTACAGCCTGTTCTGATTGACCATGCGAGGAGCAGGAGCACAAGGAGTTTATTTATGAGAAGCCGCGTCATCATCATCACACATTTTTTTAAACAGTGAGCCGACACAATGCCCACAATCCTTCCTTCTTTAATAATCCAATAAAGCAAGCACATTTTTTTCTCTGTTTGTGTTCAACTAACCGAACTGTATCAGCCTTGGCGTGTATTAAGTATTATTATTATTATTTAATGTAAGGAAAATATTATATTTCAGTTCTTCCACCACCGCCGCTTTTATTATTTTATAGTTTGAAACTCGAATGCAATCTGGATCAAGACAGATTTGTGGTTTACCCTTTTCGACAGTTACTCTTTGAAACACAACACACAGCACAACCTTAAGATTTCTGGTTGAGTTGCCCCTGAATTTGAAACAACTAGATCAAATATTTCACCTTTTCAAAGGATTCTCCTTCTCAGCTTGCTCACATGTAATGACGATGGTAATAATGACTTGTTTGATATAAACAGCTAATAAATAGCTGTATTTCGAGTTCATATAATATTATTCCTTCCTTCTCTCAAGCGAAAAACGTGTGCGTGCTTCCTTTTACAAGTTTTTTTTCTAAATAAAAAAGTATCTTTCCTTGTATCTTGGTTTGATATGTCTATCACATGACGGCAAGAAAAGTATGAAGCCAAAATCATATTTTTTTCTCTCTCTCTCTCTCTCTCTCTCTCTCTCTTTCTTCTCCGACTGCCCGCAGTGTTTTCTTCCCTTGTCCATCGGCGTTGCGTGCTTGAAGGAAGAAAGACAAATATGCAATGCAGGAGTACGATATGAGGATGAGGAGGCATATAGAAGGAACTTCTCTGTCTCAACCATTTTTTTTATCCATCTTTTCTATCTTTTCCGCTGATTGCCCCCATCACCATACATATTATTCATCGGAGCGGAGGGAGTTGAGAAGAGAACGGTGGTATACGGTACGCTCTTTCTTCTCGTGTTCCTCCTTATCCCGTCAGGACGGGAATCAAGTGCGAACACATTTTGCATTGATTGGGAACCAGAATGGTCATGCCGACTGGGTTCAGAAATTCAATGTGGACCACATGTGGCTCTATACACACACAGCCTAGTTGCCCCTTTTTTATATTCCTCGGTAATATCCAGTAGTGTGGAGGATACAAAACGCTTTTCTGCCTGTCATTTGATCAAGCCATCAAATATCATATCGGATTTGGTCTACGGGGTATACAGACTCGCTTTAAACAAAATTTTCGATTTCAAGTCAAGCAAGCTCATCCCAGAAGAATCAGACTCTTTTCTTGAGAATGAAATGATGATGATAATCATGATACGTCCAATTAGTGCAAGAGCTGGGCATCATCTTGCCAATGCCAAACAAATGACATGATTTGCTCCCCAAAAAATAGATTGGCAGTGGTTGAAGTGTGTCGACTGAACCTATATAGCATCAGGGGGAAAAGACTGCAAGAAGAATTATCTCTCGTCACCACCAACACCACCACCACAATCCCCTTGCCTTTCACAGATTTTTCCCCATTTTGAGGAAAGAAATTTCGGAGAAACGGTTAAGTGGGATGAAGCCACATTGCATGTTGCCTGCAGTCTGCGTGAGAGCGGGTGATGTTGGCAAAAAAGTAATACATTTTTTTCTCCCTATTCTTCTCGATAAATCCCATTTGTCAACAGTCATTGAAATAAAATTCCCTTGTATTCATCCTTGAGCATATATATATCCTGTACTACATTTTTTCTCTCCTATTTTTCGAGGACGAAGCCAAGTCAATAAATAACCTTTGGCTAATACAGCACAATATCCTGTTCCGGTCAGTAGTACTCAAGCAGTCATCGAGCCGTAAGCCATCCAAAGAGGTTCCCTTTCTCTGGTATTTCCCCTCTTGTGCTTACCCAGGTACAATGTTGTCCTTCCTGCAGGATATTTTTTATGTGGAGGGGTACTAACCGTATAACCGTATTTTTATTAAGTGCAAGTTGTATGTCCATATGTTTGACCATCTTGGATGGCATTGCTTGACCCTTTTCTCTCTCCTCAATTCCCTTCCATTGAGGGAACAGAAAAGCAAACAGATTGGATCACACTCTTGAGGAGAATCATCAGCCGAGAGAGGGAGAGAGGAAAGCCAGTAAAGAGTATTTACTCTCTGACATGAAGCAAGTGGATTCGGCTTTTCTGGAATATAAAAAAGTTTAAACTTGTCTCCTTGTCTATCCGCCCGCCCGCTCCTGTTCCCAGCGCCAAAAAATCGTGGGCTAGGGAGTCCGCATTCATCCACTACCCGCACACACATGCTCCACTCATTTCATTTTCTTGGCAGGGAAAATATGGTAATTTGTGTTGACGTAACAAATTTTGTGAACTTGGTTCGCATTCAGTTTCGCTGGCACTATGGCAGGCAGTTTTGCTGGCTGTAAAATTCCCGTCCAAAAGCCCCCACCATTCCAGTGCATGCACGTCTAGATTCTGAATGATAAATACTAATTTGAATGAATGAAAGATAATAATGCGGTGGTGGCAGCTTCTGATCATGATGGCACTCGCACGGTGTATGGTGGCCGCTAACCAAGTGGTGGAATTAAATGGAGGCCTTGTGTGATGCTCTCCCATGAATATAATCAGTCAGTTAGCATACCATTTGTGAAAAAAAAAGTTTCTTTTCCCGACTTTCTCCCCGCTCTTAGGATCGACTCCGATCCGCTTCATCACATCACATCCATTATATGGTATTCATATAGCATGGATCTCCTATGGTAAATACACACAAAAACGATGAATTTCTCTACTTTTTAAACTGGAAATTTTCCAAGTTTTACCCGAAGCGGAGGATCCAGCACAAAAAGGAGCTTCCTTTTTTCCTAGTAGGTAGGTATGTATTCCGCCGTTTTGTTGTTGTTGTGTGACTGGATTTTGAAATTTATTCAAGTTTCCACCCCGCAACTCGACGACTAGATTAAAACTAGGGCTTTAGCCCGATGCGATGGAAAGCCTTTATTTTCGTAGTAGATTACAGGGCTGGATGGGATCTAACTGCGGCGTCACCATCAACCCGGTAAACTATACAAGGGACGGGGAGCGCATAGTGTAATGCGACACACGAATAATATGTCACTCGAGAAAGGGAATTATATGCAAAAAAAGAAGAAGTAAACTTTGCTTCGTTGGAAAAGAGACGACCTCGTCGGATGTGAGTTGATAAGTTGAGTTGTGTGTGCGTCTTGCAACTTTTTCCCGTTGGTGAAATGGCTCTGTTTCTTCGGGGGAGAGAGAAAGGGCAGAGTTTCTCGTTGCTGGAATTTGAGCTTCTTAGCGGAGGAAGAACTAAGACTGATCCCGATTTGAATTACAAAGCAGGGGAGTTTCCAAATTATGAGATTCGGGAGGAAAAGAAAATATGGAAACTCGGTAATATTTCTACATATGTGCATATAGTTCTATTCTAGGAAATGCATGACGGACTGGATGATTTGATCGGATGGAATATAATAGCTCGCTTAAAGTCTGACGGCTGCTTCCTGTTGCCAGCAGTTTGCTAATATCACGAACCCTGCCTTAACAATATTCCAACCTTATAAGTAATTTCGGATAGACAGATTTTTAACTAAATAACAGCATCAATACTACTATCAAATGAACGTGGATATACACCCTCATGCTCGTCACATGTACGGAGATCAATCTACAAGAGTAGATTGAAAAAGCTTTCTCACTTGTTTGAGTACAAATGTTACATCAACTTCATTATCCCTTTCTTCCGTAAGTAACACATTAAGTGCCTTCCCAGCTATTCTGTTATTTTAAGAGTTTTCCTTGTTTCTCACATTCTACTGAAAACATTCCGCCACCCCACTTTGCGTTACTTTCCCCCAGGGGATCCAAAATCTAACAAGTTTTTACTCCCTCTAATGTCGAAATCCTAGAAAATATAGCGAGAAAGAAGTACCACACGCTTCTTTATATTAAAATTTTTCCCAGAAAAGTTTTCTCATTTAATCTAATATTAACACTGTTCGCCTGTCTTGTGCCTACTGGGGAATGTGGATCCACAAAAAGCTGAGGTTTCGTAACTCACTCATCTCAAGCGGAGCGGTGCCCTGTCGATCCTTCACAAAAGTCTTATAGAGTCCTCCATGTAGAGCCGTGTGTTTCTGTGCATACCTAATTGACCACATTCAGCTTTTCCATTCGATCACGCAATGCGCCTCGGCTTTCAGATGACAGCCTATGAGTTAATTTAAGGTACGCAAACAAGATGTAATTTCCCCTATTTACATCCTCATTTTGGACTCTTTAATTCAATGTTTTACAAGTCTACACAACCATTTACAACTACTCTGCGCAAAGTTGACTTTAAAAAAAAGTCCGTTGTGCTTCGTGCTGTGTAGGCCCAAAACACGCATTTTTAGACTGCTGGATATCCCTATCCAAATATTTATGCTTAAAACTAACATGAAATACAAAAAACCGAATCAATAAAATTGGTTGAAATGTCTGGATCATGATTGCTCATCTCACCGAGTTTTCATCCAAAAATATTACAGTGGTGAACATAGTTTGAGCAGCCAAGCGTCTTTCATCATAATCACAAATATGTTATATACGTTAGTTATCTCTTTCTTGCTTCTCGCTCCAGTCCTTGAATAGGACAGGAGGAATCTTAATAAAAAAATAAAATAAGTACGTATTATGAGTCTCAAGTAACAAATATTTTTTAACTACAATAAAAAACTCTCTGACAATACCCTCCAAGGAATGGGCTAAGGCGCCCTTGCTCTTTTCTTATGAAAACGTGGAGGTAGACAGGGTCCCAAAAATATACTCACGTATAGCCATACCCTGAGTTAACAAAAAGTGTCAGGTTTTATATTGTGTAACAATGCAAACAAGAAAATATCAATTGTCCAACTCACTTGCTTGCTACTGTAATATAATGTGTAGACAAGACAAGGTAAAAAAGGAGCGAGAGACAGGTAGCTCGTCTCTATCATAAAGCACCTTCCTTTTCCCCCTTAATCAACAATGCTGGCATTCAACCTTGTCTTGTTATTACATTACAGACATTCGCTTCGTTCGTATCATTATTACACATCTCCATTTTCAAATATGTACTCACAAGTATCGATTTTTGTTTCCATAATTTTCCCCATTATCCACCTGTCAACATGTTTATACCTTGCAGACTATCATATTGGATGGACTAGACCACATATATAATCTTTTAAAAAAAATTAAGCATCTTATTTTTTGCCCCCCTTCCAATTGTTCTATTTTTGTTACACAAAAATATTTATCTTGCTTGTCGCTCCCATTATGGATACGAAATGTACACATGTATCCTGTTACACATCATCATCTTGCCCGGACTCTTTTCAATCCAGACTGGCACTATTGTTCATTGTTAGAAAAGTATACGCTTATAGAGATGATGAAATTAGCCACAATCAAAATTACATTCTTGAACAAACCTGCTCGTAGGAATGATACTTCTCATCAATGTACATATCATGCTAATATCTTTTACAGAAATAAAGATCCAAGTGGGAAACGGATAAAGTTACTTGAGTCTCTTTCTACTCTTGGGCGTCTGCTTCTTGTGCTCTGTAAGATATTTGGTTGCAACTGCAACACGATGATGATTCTGCAATTTAGTCATGTATCATAATTTGGGCTGTAGGTAGAGAACACGAATTATGCTCCATTTGAAAAGTGGAATCGATAAATATTACCATCACCTACCAAGTCTGCCGTGGCGTATATAAGAATAACACAAGTCGAAGTAGAGGTATCAAATGGTGAATAGGGAGAATGGATAATTATGGTGATGATAATGCAAAATGGTGAAATTACAAGTTGAGAGTGTTCGATTTTCATACAACACATATATTATAATGCCCATGATGACAAGTGTATTTGCATTTATGCATAATCCATAAGCCACACCAGGCGAATAAGAAAAAAATATGTTACTCTGCAAAGCTATTTGAACACATGCCTGCCTATAGCTGCAAAATGAAAATATTGACAATTCCTATCTGCTGTCCAAGAGACACTGTGCAAACTGCAAAGTACAAATACCTCCCAATATACGATATACACGTATATTATACAAGAATATAAGCATTCACCACTTGTGCTTTGTTATTTTGTCAACAATGGGGTATGTGATGATGACGATAAGAGTTCATAGAGCAAGAGGAATATTATGGCATTCTCGTGTAGCACACAAAGGTATATAGCCAGTTCAATTCTCGTCACCTCAGTTCTCTCTCTCTCTCTATCTCTTGTATTATTTATACAGTGGCAAAAATGCTTTTTCTACATTCTCCATATCCACTTCGTCTGCTTTTTGTCAAGTGCCCTTTTAAAAAAAGCTAAAAGCCTGGTAGCTATAACCCACATAGACGAGAGGGTTGAGGAGAGGATGCCTAGCTGATTATGAGATGAGACATGATGATACATGGCTCAATGCGCGAATAGAGCTCTCCATTATTCAAAGACATATTTTTTTCACGTAATATATGGCCCTTTCAGTCAAATACATACCATCATCACCACCACCACCACCATCGGGGCTCGCTTGTGCTTCCCATCATATTATTGTTATTAATGTGTCAACCCAACAAGGTAAAAGTGTATGAGAAGACGACAAACGAAACAAGCTTATGCCATAATATACACGACACCACCACCAACCACCACCATTTGAGTTTTGCTGTTGAAGTATATTTTCACAAGTAATATCATAAAATAATAGGAGTTCCCTATGAATTCGAAGCACAATTTCGTTTTATATTGTTGATGTAGCAGAGTTGCATGGTCTTGTTGAATGAGTAATATTTGATATGGCTTATGGTGAAGTACCATGAAATTGCATAAGTGGGCATGGTTGACAGCCGATATAAGTAAGGATAAGGGCAACTCGTAGAACAGAATGTAAAATGTAAATGTTCTCCTGGGGTTCCTGCTCTGCTTCAAATTTCACCTTCGTTTCGTACTAGAGCTGTCACAACGGAGGAGATTTTCCAATTTTATCACACCTCGCCATCGCCTCATTCACAAGTCAAAACCAAAGCTTCGCATCATCTGAGTGAGCATCACAAAAAGGGAGATACAGAAGAGTCGCCATTTGTTTATCCCTTGGATGTCAAGTAACGGACATAAATACTGACGATGAGCGTGCCCTTGCATATGGACACACTCATTTCATGAATGAATCCAAGAAAAACAGTGAATGAATGGTGGCAAATGGCAAAATAGGAAGGAAGTGGAAGTAGAGCAGTGGTTGGAGGGCAGAAAATTGTAGTAACTTTGTGTGTCTCCTTTCGATACGGTTTTGTCTGGGATAATAATCATCATCGTCAGGGATAGCACACGAGAAAAATAATGCTGATTGAAAATACCGATATGATTCATCGATTTTCATGCGAGCCGTAATAGAATTTAGACAAAAGCAAGGTATATGCTACCCCTTGTGTATAAATATTCACTTTCAATTGATTACTAAAAGTATAGACTAGTTAGGAAATATACTTTTGTTGTGTACACATACACATATAATATAATCGTCACATGAAGAAATGAAATGAATTGTGAAGAAAAAAGTGAATTATGTTTTTTTGGTATTAACGAGCATTGAGTAAACTAATATTACACATATTTTTGGAAGGTTAACGGTCTTCATTCAGATGATGAACCAACTCAAGGTATGCAACATTGTCTGTACAAACAGCTACGAAATGTAATGTGAAATGTGAGGATGTAATTAGCAGTTGGGAAAAATCCCAAAATACATACGATGGGTGTTGGTGGGGTTCGTGTGTTGTAAACACCACACCACCAGTCATACTCATACTACACTCAATTAGCACTTTGTTAGCTCGGGCAGAGTAAATATGAGAGGAAGCAGCCAGGTACGTAAAAGGATACACATGTCAATGTTTTTGTAATTTGAGATCGGGATGATGACGACGTACACCTAACCAAGATGCAAGCACACTCCCATAATTTACTGTTGCTAATCATCAATGTCAAGTTGAGAAGGAAGTACTCGGAAGAGGAATTTGGTTGACTTACAATTAGTCATCTATCTGGGGAAAAAATCAATCAATAATTATTACTGTATATTATTCTACTAGAATTGGATTGAGTGTTTTCGACGGAGTTCTCCGGGGATGTGTTAGTTGAATTTGATAATTTTGCTAAAACTGTGTTTTAAAGATATTTATTATGGATGTTGCACGACATGACTTGTGTCTTAAACCAACACTAGCCCACAATATCCAAGTACTGCCTCCGGAGAAAAATGTCGAGTGGAAGGATGACGATCGATGGGGTGGCCTTTTGTGCTTGAAGATTTGTCACTTAATCATACGGAAAATGGGGGAGACAACTTTTTTTCTCCCCTTCCCATCTTCGCTGTGTGTGTGCGTGTAGTCTGTAGTGTTGTTGTACCTTTTTTATTTGTATTTCCTTCATCGTCATCATCATCACTTCATTTCCAGCTTAAATACTTCACTACTAGGTATTTATATCATGTCAACGCGTCCGCACAAGTGTGGAACTCATGCATGAATACATGGCATTTTTGCAAGTGTAATAAATTAAATCAAGTCCAATACACGATTTACTTAATTGCATAAGAGATAGTATGCCTTTACAGTAGCTGGAGGAGGATTTTCAAAGGAAAATTAAAGTATTTGCGATTTCTCTTGAAGAATAAAATTTCGAGGCAGATTTCCATTCATTTCTTCGCCAATACTGAGGATCGTGTGCACACTGCACACACTCACTCAGATTCATACCTAATCCGTAATATCCTATCCTTTTTATCCATCCTCCACTTTTTTTGGACAATGACATATTGTTAGATGAGGAATGATTTGTGATGATGATGATCCGTATAAAAGCAACGGTGTGTTGTGGTTCTGGTCTCGGAATATAATGGGAGAACACGATTTTTCAATTTAATGTGGACAATTGACCATTGATCATCTCCAACAAAAAGCGGACCGTGTTTCAGCCCTTGTAATGATTGCATTTGACAAGCAAATCACCACGGTCATTTTTTACAACACGATGTTCCCTTGCATGCGCGCAGCTCCGCTCCGCATTGTGCTCACATTTTCACAGGAGGCGAAGAATGGTTGAAAATCTTTCATTTTTTTTCTGTCGAAGATTAAAATTAATCGTAGTCAGTCAGGCATCTAGATAAACACGAGGATTTGTTCATGGTTCATCGACTACCAGATCAGGATCAGAACAACACGGCATAACTTCCAACAGGGAAAGCTAATATTAACCCCAATATCCTCGTTCCTCCGTCCGCACAAGAAAAAAGTCTCATATTTATACAAGCTTCTTCTTGATTATCCTACCATGACACAAGTGGACCACTCAATCTTTTAATACCTATCCCTTGAGAGGTTGTGTGTCGATAAGGAGAAAAAATATGATTATTTTTGTGAGGTGGATGTGACATGACACGACTCTTTTCAAGCTTGTTTACTGTCCTCGTAGTCGTCGTCATTTCGATAAAAATGATTTAACCCTTTTTTCTCTCATTTTCATGGCTCATTACACAATGTATAGCTTTTTATTCACGCTTCGCTCACTTTGCTTTTTAGCTCCTGTGCTCCACAATCCACGCACCATCACCACGCGGAATGTATAAAAATATAACGAGATATATAAAAGCTATATGTTATACTGGCATGAGTACAATACCTCCATGTTTACATACACATTTCATCCAGTTGACTAGCTGAATGAATGAGGAGGATGACAAGACAAGGGACTTTCATTTCTTGACATTTTCTACATCATGTAATAACAAGCCCGATACAATATGACCACCTCATAAGCGTAGTGCAACTTGAGAGGAAAAAATACTTTTTTTCAATGGGATGACGATGATTATGTCTCATTTTGCTCACGATGACAAAAATGATTATCCGAGGTAAGGATGATGACGATGGGACACCTGCACTTATTCCAATAATCCTTTACACCTTTTTTTATTATTATTACAAATATAACCCTTTCCAAGAAGAAGGGAAATGGACATGAAAAGTTGGGTTCACCTCCTGGTTTTTCTGTCTGGACAAGGCTCTACAAATATTATCTTTACATATACCTATGTGTATACTCTCTCGGATGGCATAACTTAACACAATTTTCCTCTCCTTACAGCCATTTTCTTCTTGGTGTGCTGATACATTTCACGAAATGACAAGTGAAGTTGCTAATGGAGCAGGAGGAAACATGAGATGGAGGTGGTTTACTCTGATGAGGGTATTAGTTATGCCACTTCACTTACCAGGAAAGGAAACGGAGGAGTTGAGGTGAGGAGGTCTCAAGGCATCTATTAAATATTCTGAAATTATTATGACATGTCATAAAACTCGCACTTAGGTTCATATCGTATCATATATCCTGTACACTTACTTAACTATCAGTGGATACGATCTCGAGAAATTTTTAGTGTATGAACACAAGTGGCACTTACAGCCTGACAGACAGAAGTTCTTGACAAATAAGTGACAAAAATACTTTTACTACTTTGCATTTCATTCATGTACACATATTTACAGTACGTATAAAAAGGGTTATCAAAAAAAGTGAGGAAGTGCTCGTTGTTGAGAATACATATAACTAAACGAGATAGAATAGGACAAAATAGTTGTGACAATGATACTCGTCAACTTTACCTTAGTAAGGGCATCCCAGAATACACTACTACTCTGGACTCGAAAAATAATTTTTATTGATGTGCGTGTGTGTATCTCGCTTGGACAGTGGTCTCTGGTGTTGTGGCTTGTATAGTAACAACGAAAAAGAGAAAAAGGTTTTTATTAAACTGTTGTGTTGTGATGGGTTTATGCTATTTGCTCAAGTCACTTTGTACACGACAGTAAAACCACAAGAATGAAGTGAGCTATGATGAGTGCCTAACCCTTTTTTCTAGGGATGTGATGTGTGAGGATGAATGAAGAAAAGATGTCAATAATCATAATAATCATTTATTGTTAGTATTATCATCCTCGGAGACTGTGCTTTGTTTGCAGTGTGTCAAGAGAAGCAGCCAAGCAGTAGCGAGGAGAGCCCAGTAGTTTTGTGACTTTTATGCAGCCTTTTATAACAAGTGTAACTTAATCCATACCAAAACAAGAGAGGAACAATGAAGATAAAATTTTGTCCAATTTGGGTACATGAAGGATGCACATAAAGTAACAATGACCAGTTGGCAGGCAGCGTAGTAGTGTTGCCTGGCTGTCTGGTAGAATTTTTGAGGCGAGAACCCTTTTTGTTTGAGAATATTATTTTTAGGTTCCAAGTTATATAGGATGGAAATGTGGAATAAAGTAGAACATACTACATTACAACGTTAACTGATAATTTGCAAATATCCATCAGAATGTTTCAACATTTTAGGTTATTAAATGCTTCGTTAATTTTTCACGAAAAAATCCGTCCTGCAATGTGCACGTTCATCCTTTTCCGCACAACTCTTTCCACTCACAAAAATGCTTTTAAAAGATTAAAACACGTAGAGTTCCGGACCCAGTCCGACATGAAATGTATCATAGTCCACATCCCAAAAGGCATCCCCTCTTGATAAGGAAATGTTATGGTTCTACTTTTATTTCTAATGCTCTACTTAATCTGTGACAAAATACACCAGGTATTAAATCACACTACTTCTGGCACTTCTGCTGCTCCATCCAGCTCAGCATTTTCCCCGTCCAATCCTCTCTATCCAGCACCACCATTCCATTTTGTAGAGCCGACGGGCTACACACACACAACTCGTTAAATGCATACTACTCTGGCTGGATGCTAAAGTGTAGATGATGGGAGACGTAACCAGAGATTTGTTTTTGCGGTCACCACAACCACACCGGAATCGATCCAGATTTAACAATCCATCTTCACATGCAAAGGTCCCACTCCTCCAACTCGAGTTTAACTTTTTCCGAGCCCAAAATCCATTTTCCACCACACTCCATATCTGGAAGCTGCTTTTCCTTTTACAAGGATTTTTCACAACTTTCCTGTGGTTTCGGTTGCTCTGACCATCCTCATACGAGCAGAAAAGCATTATCTTGTCGATCCGATCAAATAAGAGTAAAAAGTATTTCCAGCTATAAACCCATATTATTATTATTTACATGTATGCTCCCGTTTCACTGGACCTTTTAGTTGTAAGTAGATTTTTTACAGAGATACGCCACATAGGTATATATAAAATGCATTTACTCCTTATTCCCTCTTGGAGGTGAAGTTAATGGAGTCCTGGTGAGTGTGTGAGTGTCAATGCGATATAATTTTTGTGATAATGATGATGATGAAGGCTGGATAATACGCTTGTCAGAGTGATCCCTTAATACCTTAGTGTATTATGTTTGTATATATGCACTCATACATATGCATAACGTAAATGCAAGTTGAATCCTTACACACCTATTTACACATCTATTTGTTCAGAGGTAGCAGCCTGTTCATAATCCCTTTTCCCCCTTTCAACGTGTAATTCCAGAAAAAAATAACATTCATTTCCATATATACTGCTCACTCCACATGGGAATAAGTTTATGCTTAGGTTATGGTTATATGTTGTATTTTGGCAAAAAAAACGGAGCTTTTACTCTTCCCTGGGCTGGCGGACTTTCGTAAATGCGATGAAACACGAAAATGTAAGGAATGCAAAACAACTTGGTTGTAAGTTGTAACCGAGTCGACTCATATCCATATAAACTTTTTTTTAGTGCAGCAGCCACTCTGTTTCATCACGAGTGAATTGGGGAGGAAAAACGAGTAGCGGAATGTGGTGTACATTTCACCAGTTTTGTTTTGTGGGCATGCCTCTTCCACTTTAGGGAATCCAACCAAAAGCCAAGGATCCCAGTATGAATATTCAGTTGCCCCAACCCCTTTCCTTCATTTTTGTCTTGCTCGCACAACAACTCACTATACTTCACTTTCTGCTTTCCTTTCGTAATGGACGGAGAATATTATGCGATGAAAAGATACTTACTTATTTTTGGCACAAGGGAATCATACAAAAATATTAAGACTTGCTACTTTTTTCAACATTTATTTTCTTTATTTTTGTTTCCTCTCTCTCTCTCTCTCTTCTCCTTTTGATATGGATGTGATGATAATGACGGTTTTTACGGTTCACATAAATATTAAAACCTTTACATATACATACTTGGTATATACATAATACATTCAGTAGTTTTTATATAACATGAGACATTTACAAGTGGAACTCCAAATACTTTTTAGCTCTAGCGTCTTCTTCCCTAATGGTCATCTAGGCATGATACAGTTTTTTATTCATATATGTAATAATGACATGTATGACACATTTCACGAATAATACTTATCTTACAGGTACATACACAAAAACAACTATTTTGCCTGAGATACAGATATCTTACAATTGTGTGCAATACCACCTCTACCTCTGTTACAGCTAGTTACATCTGCAGCAACGCGAGATTCACAAAAAAAAACTGGGGGAAACATATTCGTCTCCATCATCCTCCGAGACGGACATTGTTAACAATAACAGGACGCAATTTAAAACTTTTTTTGCTTATTTATAAAAAAGGACGACGTAATTTGCAACTGTTGCTGTCATACACCTAGAAAATATTGCACCGTTAGCTTAAATACGAGGGAGGATGTGCACAGTTAAGGAATTTTTTAGCTCTTTAGGTAAAATAAGGACTCAAAATAAATTATTAAATTACGTTTAATAAGTGTATGTGTACGTTTTATAATAATGTGTGCATTGAACAAGTAAAAAACATGAAGGCGTGCATTTCGTATTTGATTTGATGTGATATATAGTGTACCTTGTAAAACTTATTTTTTCATAGTTTTTGTTGTTGTTCAAGTTTTGGCATTTTATTTCTCGGATCATGACGAGCTGGGTCTGTCTGGTGACGCCTGCTTCAAAAAGGGGCGATGTAGCTCCAACGGCATATTAAATAAACCCCCTTTCCCGGAAATGCTGGCGGCGGCTGCGGCAGCTGCTGCAGCGTTAGCAGCGTGCATTGACATGGCTGCCGAAGTGAATCCGTGGAGGGACGCCAAGCCGGGGAATAGGGAAGGGTGATGAGGTGGTAGGTGGTGGGGAGGTAAACCCGCAGCGGAACCCATGTGAGCCGGTGACGGCGTCATTGGCAGATTTAAAGGGCCTAGACTCGCCACCGGGATGGGTATAGTCGGGCCGAAATTCGGGAAGGAAGAGGGTAAACTGGTGAAAACGGAGTGGAGCGGGTGGTGAGGATGATGGGGGTGAAGGGGAGAATGATTATTATTATTTAGGTTGCCTGTCGGTGAGGGTAACGAGGTTTGTGAGTTATTGGAGGATGGCGGGGGTGGCGGACTGTTTGTTCCCAAACTTAGATCTGATTCCGAACCAAGTTCCGAGGGAATTGGGGACTGCGGCGGTGTTTTGTCGTCGTGCTCGTCCGTGTCCGTGGACTCTGGTCGCTTCCCTACCAGTCCCAAGTGGTGTTGTAATCTGGAAAAAACATTAGAAAACAAAGGATATGTAATACACTTTATCTGATAAAAAGTTTTTTTTTCTTGGGTGGGTTTCCAAAAAGAAAAAAAAAAGTATTTCCTTTCGTAAAAGTGATCGGATTGCTTGCGTTAAAAAAGACTATGCTTTATGGATTTTCCTCAAAAAGGAATTCTATATTTTGTGGGGGTTCCTCGCTTCTCTCCTCCGGAAGGAACGGTATTATGATTAATGACTGATGGAAATCGATGAAGGAGCTCAGGTGTGCCTGGCACCGGTTAATTCTCTTGTGGTAAACATGTGCACAAGGGCTCTCGGCTGCTCAGAATGTCAGAAATATCCACCTTTGAGATATCTCAATAAAACCAGCGTATTTTTCACAAATACACCCATAATAAACCACACATTCTCTCCGAAAAACAGAGGCATTCAAGTGAAACGGAGTCGTTAGCAGTTTCCCCGAGCACACTTGGCTCTTCTCCTGTGCCTCTCTAATGGCATGATAATGAAGTGGACACTTTATTCCTCCTCCTTATATTTTCCACAATATTCAAATTCAACACTTGCACGCTCCCCTGTGCACCCAAAACCTCAGAACAAAAACAGAATGAAGGCATTATATCTCTCTAAAACCGTATTAGATAAATGTAGCATGCGGATATGGGTTGAATAGGTCGTTTGTAGTTTTGGCCTAAGCTGCTAAACACAAAAAAACTGTGGCTAAAGCTTTAAATGCTGTTGTTATTGAAATACGGTCGTCGTACGACGAATATCAACTAAAATGAGAGTAGATTTTCGGGATGGAAATGGATCTTCAATTTTTGTTCAGGGAATTATAAGCTGTTGACAATAAATACAGATCCATGTCCCAAAGTGTGAATGAAGTTGTGAGCACTGCATTTGGGAAGCATGCTGGTGTAATGTATGGTTTTTGGTGTAAACCTCAATCTGTAAAGCCACATAAGAACAGAGTGCAGTATTATTATTATAACATTTCACACGCAAGCACATTTTTCGCTCGCATTTTCCCTCAACTCTGGGACCATGGTCGACCATCACATCACGGGAGCAGGAGTGCATTTTCGTGAACTTGGATCAACCAAACTAAACTGAAAAATCAGATCAGTTCTAGAGCGAGCATGCATGTATATGTATGGGATGTAGTGAGTGGATCAGCTTGAAAAAATAAAAGCTTGAATAGGACATTTGATACGAGACAACAACAAAAATCCAACAAGGCTTCTTAGCCAACAAGCTTTTCTTTCAGAGAGTCTAGGATGATTTTGACAACTTTTTGACAGCTTCAGAACATCGACATGTATTTTGTGGATACGATATTTATTTATTTTTTTGAGAACTCAATAATCCTCGTCTCATTTTAAACAAGTATGAATCTCTTTTGCAGGACAGGAACAATAAAACTCAATGGATTTCCTTCAAGGAAAAGAATACGTGTGGATTTTGGTGTCCAGATGGTGATGTATTAAATTGCTGTCTTAATAACTCTAATCGTTTATGGCTATTAGGGAATTTAAACTTGAAAGGCATTGCATAATAACCTTTCCAGTTGAAAGCATTTCTTCGGACTGTGGTGTCATGTGAGTAGGACTACTCGCAGGCTATTGACAGGGGATTAATAAGGGTAAGCTGAAAAGACAACAGAGTATCGAGGGGATGAATTCTCGCAATCGAGTGCAATTAGCTAAAAACAAGAGAGAAGAACTATTTTCTTTAAAATATTGAACCTACTGTTTCGTAATTAATCTAAACTCGAATTGAACCTTTTGAACTTTGTTAAATATTATGCTCAAGGTTAACGTAATTGTCTATTTTCTTACACCTACAGCGGTTCAATTTAATTTTTAGATTTGCAGAGTGCTCACCAAAGAGAATGTACGCGTAGTATTACTGTGCGCAGATTATCATATCATGAAATAAAGCTGACTCAACATCTTAATCATTACTACTTTAATACCATTGATACGATAAGGAAATCCTTAAAAAGCTAGAGTAATATCGAGTTAGAGAGCATGAGAGACATTTAAAAAGATTTTCATCTATCATTTTCAGCCAAATCCTTTGCTTACATGGCACAACTGTCAGGTAATTATTTCAGAAGCAACATTATATCAGCCAACCAACGTATAAAGAACTAAATCCCAAGTAAAGTAATCCCAGAAAGCTGGAGCTATATTATAATACAAGACTAGCTTTCTGGTCACGATCACACACTTTTACCTTGACTCTGGAATCCCAGCTCTCCAAAATTGCTTGGGTATATAAATCCCACTCTTTATACACTCCTCCGTTTACCTGCGCCCACAAAATCCAGAGAGAATTTGTGAAACAACAGGCCAAACCACAACACACAACACACGAAACCACCCGAAAAAACCACTTACTTTGCTACTCAAGATTATTCGAAATGATATGCTCAAGTCAAGTTTTTATACCCTCGTTCCACCCCAGGCCCGTCGTATCCCGTATTCCATTATAGGTACACTACACTAGGAGCCACCATCATGATTATAATTTTCCAGTAAAAAATCTAGTCTGGCCACTTTCGTGGTTTTAAGCCAATGGTTGCGAGTTGCGAGGTTCACGAAATGGTAATATGATTTTTAATGAAATACACATGCAACGGAGCGGAGGGACGGGGAAGGAGGCATGAAAACGAGCAAGTTTTCTACAATTGCATTACGTATTGTATTTGTGGGATTTTTTTTAAGATGGCTACATTTGCACGCTGCTCCTCTCACGCTGAGCATAAGCCGACCAACAAAATGAAATCGTCATCGTAAACCATTCCACACGCAAAAAAAATCCTTGTGGTTGCCCATCTCATCGTGCACATTTGTTATGTTGTTGTCGTTTTTTCTCTTTCTCTCTTACATTTATGCTCATTCACCATCAGCCATCATCATCATCCTATTTCCATGAGCAAACCAATAATCATTTTTGAGCGAGAAGGTCTAGTAATACTACTGCACACAAAAGAAGACGTTTGTCGATTAGTGCTCACAGTGAGAGAGAGAGATAACAATGTATGCATATCATGAACCAAGTGTGGTACACATATTGTGCCTCACTAACGTGAACTCATGTTTCCCTTGTAAAGTAATGAATTGAGATGAACGAAATAATCAAAAACATGACACGACCAACGAGCATGAAACACCGACATTGCCCATTTTTGTCTTTGTTTCAAAGGAGGAAAAATCTAGATTTTTTGTGTGCTGCCCCTCTGCTCCTATCACATTATGGAATAGAGACAAGAACAAGTTTCATTTTGCAACATTGTAATAGCCCAACTGCAATGGAGTCCTGTCACGAAAAAATGAAAATGATGGTAATCATCATCATCATCATCACTGCCAGTTTGTTATATAGGTAGGCAGACACATGTTATTTATCTCGTTGATTCAAATTGTGCATCCGAAAAAATGAAAATGTCTTCATTAACAAAAATATGGGCATCTAATAGAGGAGTCCTTACGTACGGTTCATCTGGATTGAAAGGCGAGCTGTTGTAAACCGGGTGATAATAAAAAGTTGGTTAAACAATTTACAAATGAAAATCCGATTAGCGAAAAGCTGGTCGCGGGAGCGGAGCGGATAGGGAACACAAAAATTGACAAAATGTTTTTTTATTCATTTGGAGCGAGGTGGGATGAAGCGGGGTTGCAAACAATGGGACAGAGTGACATGGTTGAGCGGACATGTTACAGATCATAAAAAATTGTAAGCCGAATTGCAAACTACAAGCGTTGTTTATTTTGAAATTGGATCATTATCACGTCCGTCATAGTATTTAAAAGAATTCGGCAGACCAGTACTTACATAGATTGAAGCGGTTTTTAGTGGTGTGATGGGAATTGTTGTAATGTATAGGTACATAGATATATACTATTTGCCCCCGTTCGGATTGATTTTAACAAAATCTAAAGATCAATTGAATTTTCACTGTCCTTCGGTGTCCCAAAAAGTGGGGAACTTGGTAATAGGTTGTGTTCTTGTAGCACCCATTTCACCGCGTATATATCCCTGTACCACCCTCTGCTCTCTTATGCTCTAAACCACTTTTTCGCAAAAAGGGATAGAAAACACGATTAAATTATTGTAAGCTCGGCTCGCACGACACACCAGCTCATGATGACGACGGCTCACTTGATGCAGAAAATGAAATTGAGGAGAAATTGCTAAACAAGGCATCATCCCATCATCACATTCACGAGGAGGCGAGAAATGATGATGACAATGACAAAAATACGAAAGATGGACTTTTTCATTTTCGTCTAAAAAGGAAAAGTTTATTGCACGCTTCACCTATTACGCCAGAGAGAAATATACAGCATCGATGGATATATGTTCATGTTATATACGGAATCGTGGTATATAAGCTGGAATGGCATAATCACATCACTTGATTTCCATATATAGGAGGAAATGTGTATAACAAAAAAGATAACAAGATACAAATTGGATGAGTTCAAATTGACAAAAAGTATTATCGCATCCCATGAAAATTGTCAACAATGGGAAAAAGAAAACGGCAAGTGAACTACGGACGGAGTGAGTGCACCTAGTATATAATATTTAGCTGATCGATCCCATCCTTCGGTGATCGTGAAAGTAGAGGAAAACTGATTCTTTTTTTGTCTGTGAGTTTACGTAACTTATTGTGCACTCCGTGCGATCTTGCTTCACTTCCTCTGGGGAAAAAGGAGAAACAAGACTGGTCGGACTGGAGTAATATACAAAAAAGGAATCCGTGTTTTACACAAGGATACATATATACCCTCCATCCGCGTGTTCTTCACTATTCTATTATTTTGCCAGAGTTCAGTTCAACAAGGCTCGAGGGAGTGAGTGAACAAAACATGAAAAAATGAAGAGTTGTACATCACAGGGATGTTGCTGCTGTTGTTGATGAAACAGGAGAAGACAGAGAGAGTGGGGTGGGGATCTCATTCTGGAGGAAAGGAAAATAAGGATTGGGTCTGGTGTGCAGTTTCATTTTTTGGAGCTCTGCCTCTCTCGTCAACTCTTTTTCTTTTTGGTCAATTGCCTCATTTGATGAGATCAAGTTGATGAGAGGATGCGGATACGTGATGACAATGAGACGAGGTTGATGTTCCATTTTTACAATGTGCTGGCAGACGATATGTCTAATGTTTTTCGTATAGCTTGGATGGAATATATTATGAATAAGTTGAATTTGCATTTCAAGCTAGGTGGCATCATGAAATAGAGTAGAGCCCTAATTTTAATAATGCAATAATAACGAGCAGAGCATCATGATGTGATATAATGCAAAGGATGTGCATGAAAGAAATAAGTGAGCAACCAGCCATGGTGGGTTTTAACTTTTCTCATTGAGTTTAAGAATTTTTGTAACTTACAGTGGTAATTGCAACGACCAAAGTGAATTTTTCCTGTACATGAGCGTCTTTCATAAATGTAGATTTTGCTGAGGTTGGTGCTGGTTGCTGTGTATTATCAAGTTGTGCTATCTTAAAATTTGGCAAATTATAGAATATGTTATGTCAAATGTTTTATACATAATTTTCTTTGAAATCACATCCGCACCGAAATAAGTTATCTTTCTTCTGTCCAGAGCATATACGCTCACACAATACGCATACATATAATCCATGCCATGCTTGATATTTTCTAACTTTTCCCTTTGAGTTACCCCCTGATCTCATCACCAACCTACTGAGGTAGAAAATGCTGGATCAAAGTATCAACTAGCCGTGCCCTTGTTTTCTTCCCTTTTTTATTTTACATCTGGTGGACCATCCTCATCACCATCATCACAATATTCACTTTGATCATTCGTGTTTGCATTGAGTTGACACTTTTCCCGTCCTCTCTCCATTTCACTCCTAATCACGTCATATATACAAAGCGGAATTAGAACCATATAAGGATAATAACAATAATCACGGTATAATCATCGGGTAGCCTTTTAATAACCTGAGAACAACAACACTTTCCTATTTTTTTCATCTAAAAAAATATCAGTGTCACAGAGGAAAAGGAGCTGGGAGCAACCTACCAGGGATATCAAACAAAAATACCGACCTTTTTTCTAAACTTTTTTTATCGTAAATTTTTTTTCCAACAGCCTGTCTTTCTAAGAGGGACCTGCCCGATGAATAAATTCTAGAGAATATGATATCCTTCCGTGTCCTCCTCATCATCATCATCGTATCGTCGACCTTCATGTCATGTCAAACCGTATTTTAGAGAAACTAGAGGGGTTTCGAAATCAAGTGAGGTTGAGTGAATGCAATGAAGAGCTCTTGTTCTTGTCATTAGCGTCATCATTTTCATTTTATATTTTTACTGTCTGCTGAATCGACGGCATAACTAACTGGGAAAAGACATATCTCTAAAAAAAATTTCCGTCTTCTTGAGAGTGCTCACCTACTTCAAAAAATGTTAATGGTCGAGCACCTTTTTTTTACTTTGACCTTCCGGTTCGGTAGCAGATTGTGGTGGAGTTTTATTGTTCACTTATGGATGCGGTGGTATATGCCAGACCACCGATTCCAATCTGTTATATTTCGTTGTTCCCTTTCGGGCAAAGAGAGTCTTTTTGGTCGGGAAGAGTGAAGCTTGCCTTGCTAGCAGATGCATACGGTCTGTATAGAAATAGGCATGCTCGTCATCTCATAACATACACCGCTACAAACAATTGTACAGAGATAATTCACCTTTGGTCATTCATCATATCATTTCTTTTCATCTTCAACTCATCATCATCATGACCAATGACCTACCAAACAAACCAGAATCTGATTGGGGTTTAGCACGCGAGACTTTCAAGAAATGCAATGAATTATCATGATACGGAAGATGGATGAAGTAATTTTCAGTGGTATGAGGTGAGGAGTACAAAAGGTGATTTCATCAAAGAAAATGATTGTCATTTATATGATCAACGCTATATTGCGATTCTTAAGAATCATAATTACAGGTTATATTTCATACAGCAGTTTTTTCAGTTCAATTCTCACTTATGGGAGACACTCGAATGGTACCTATAACCTCTACATACTTAAAACAAACCAGAATCTGATTGGGGTTTAGCACGCGAGACTTTCAAGAAATGCAATGAATTATCATGATACGGAAGATGGATGAAGTAATTTTCAGTGGTATGATGTGAGGAGTACAAAAGGTGATTTCATCAAAGCAAAGGATTGTCATTTATGTGATCAACGCTATATTGCGATTCTTAAGAATCATAATTACAGGTTATATTTCATACAGCAATTTTTTCAGTTCAATTCTCACTTATGGGAGACACTCGAATGGTACCTATAACCTCTACATACTTCATGGTTTTCAAAATAAAAATTTGCAGCATTTAATTTAAACATTAATGTAGAAAAGTGAAATTCTGCTTTCGCCGAAAAGGGTAGAGGTAGGCTGACATAAAAATAAACTGGCGATTAGGGTTTTCGAAATTTCCTACAATTAAGGCTATTTATAATTTTGGAAATATAACTTGAGGTTGAGTATAATTCTCATATAATAATTCCTCTTTCTCGTATAACATTCGTCAAGTTCCAGTTTCGTCTCTAGAAAATTTCCCAAACGGCAAAAGTTTTAAAGGCATGCCGCATTCAATAGCGACAATTATTTTACAACCCTTCACCAACATATCAGTTATTGTACCTCCCCATCAGTTGTTTTTTAATTGTTTTGGGAAATATTTCTTTTCACTGGTATCAAGTTACAGGCCTCTATACAAACTACAAATCGGTGTTTCAGAACTAACAACAAACGATTTCGGATTGTAACAAAGCAAAGCAAATATCTAAAGTCCGAATGTGAAAAAAAAACTTGAACTCGCATACAACAACCGTACCGTATTGTGATGGATAGACCGTGTGCACATCCTACATTTAAAAATCCATTTATAAAACGAAGGGATGTGTTCATAATACCCATAATTTTCGGATTTATTTCAATGACAAGGTTTCAATTTCATATATATTTTTTCCTCGTTCCCAGTTCCCTAAAAGAATGCACACAAGTTTACTCCCGACGACACACATTTGTCGAACGTGAAGAGTTGAAAATTGTCGGATATCATGAATACACCAGATTATCATCATAATCATATCGTATCAAATACGCATTAAATTACACACTCGTTATAAACGAGTGACCACCCGATTGGATCGATGGAGCCTTAGAAAAGATGGGAAGAAGAGTCCCTATCAAATTACATCCAAGGCTAGGCAAGCAGTATCCCTGCATATCCCAGTTTGGATCATTAGAATGACAAAAGTCTCATGTGCATTAATTACTGATCCACAGTGGATCTCGTTATTTCCAGCGAGCGAGCCAAGCATTTCGTTAGTATATACTACTAGTCCCTTCAAGCTTTAATACTTTGGGTGTGCTTCTTCCAAAAAAAGACAAAAATAATTGAAAGGATTTTCCCCAATTCTGGTGGATTCTTGGCGCATAAAAATAATCAGCTTTTTTAAAACCAGCATATAGCCAGTCGGAGCCACCTACACGTACGGACGAAGTGAGACGTGTATTACGCAAAAATGCTTGGATAGCCACCCAAACCTTTTTAACAAGGAGACTGACTATTTGTAAGTGAGAATGATGGCATAACACTCCAGTTTACAATTGGAACTTGTACTACTGTTGTGTGGAAGTTTAGAGAGACAGTGTTATAGGCACACCATCCATCTTATCTGGCACAGTACGTATACCAGGCTCCTCTCCTCGTTTTTTTCTCTCTCATTTTTCCTCCAAATTGCCAAGTTTTCTCATGGCTTAAGTTGGATCAACGAGGAAAAAGGGCTTATGACACAGTCGCCCTTGCTATATATATATATGAATTGTATACACACTTTCAAATCCAGAAAAAAAAATCCTTTTTTCTTGTCTTCTCCTTAAATAGGTAGTAATAATGCTCTCAACTCAAGTCTGCTCGCGTTTACGAGCCCAAAGCTTCTCCTCATTCATTCATAATTCCACTTTTATTGAGACGAGAGAAAAAAGCCAAGCGGGTATGTGTTCCTTACTCGCTATATATCTCCCTGAAAGTTACACCTTTTTTCTCTTATTATTACAAGATGTTGTGTGTAGTATATCAATGAAAACGGAGTGAAGATCCCTTTCATCTTAAGTTCGTCGTGATCCTTATTTGTCAACTCAAGAAAAGAAGACAATGCCACGACCAGAGGATACGTTTCAAATTGGCTCCGAGTAAAAGAGCAACATCATCTTGTGAAAAAGATGAGATGAGGATTGAGAGCTTAAAAGTGTAACACGTTTCGTCCCTCCGCGCGTAGTAAGGAAATAATTTGGATTCCATGGATCAAAAGAAGGAAACAAGTATATGAAACACATTTTTCTCGTCGTCCCCGTCCCCTCTTTGATATCATCATCACATCACATCATATACTACTCTAGTTTATTCGGAGAGGATGATTAAGTGAAGTGATCCCCATCCGTCGTCCGTCACTCCAGCCAACAGCTTTTTGCCTCTTAAAAGTGTTGCCCAAAGGCTTTGCCTTTTATCATCATTTTCTGCTTTTTGTACAAGAGTGTAATTTAATGGAAAAGTGATCGTTTCCGCTTCATATTTTTCCCATGTGGTACGTACAGCCCGCGTTGGGCCCGCCTAACGTGGTTACTTCCTTTGACTTCTGAGAATGCAATTCAAAATATTTCACAAAATAAATGCACTCATGCATGCACCACGATATGATAATGGAGCAACATTGAACTTTGGAGAGGGACTGATTGAGATGAGATTATGCATCCCGGGAATGATATTATTATTGATATATTTTCTGGTATTTTATTGCAATATTTCGTTTTCTCCTTTTGTTTGAAACTTATTTGGCTGGAGAATGCGAGCGCTCGGAAAGGCCTCTGGGGTATTGGATTTGTTTTTGTAACAAATTTCCCTTTCTTTTTGTACGACACCGAAGAATAGAGAGGAATGTGGGGAGTTGGATAATGTGGATCAAAGATGAGAATCGCAGAGATGTGTGTACGTTGTGAATGGACAAAAGAGAGCACAGCAGCACGTACAGAGAGAGGAGGCTTATCAAAAATGGGAATCTTGTATGTCCTCCGCTCACAGCAGAGGAAAATATTATAAATGCTGATGAAACATGTACGAAAATGAATGCACAATATATATATATTCTTTTTTTCCAACCGATCATATTACGCGAGGAAAAGACTCATAACATAAGTAGATGAAGAGATAAAAAGTGTTCATATAATTTTACCTGTTTTTCGCAGCAGCAGCGCGATCCCTCTGCCTCCGATTCTTAAACCAATTCCCAACTTGAGTTGGAGTTAACCCAGTGGCCTGCGCTAGTTCCCGTTTCTTCGTGGGATTTGGATATGGATCTTGCAAATACCATTCCCGGAGGAGGGAGCGGGTCCTCTCTTTAAAACAGTGGGTTTTCTGCTCCCCATCCCAAATGGTGCGTGGCAGGGGGAACTTCTTTCGAACTCTGTACTTATCGACAGGGCCTAGCGGGCGTCCTCTCAGTTTTTCCGCCTCTTGATAGTGCGCCTCCAACCACATTGCCTGCAGCTTGGCGTGAGAGTCTTTGGAAAATTTGTGACTTTCCGTGATATGGTAGAGCTCCCGGAAGTTGCCCGAGTGAAATGAAACTATGGCTCGGGCGCGAAGAACACTCTCGTTTTTACTTAGTTCACCGATATTTGGATGTGCTACGGGGAGCGACCAGAGAAACCTGGCCAACCTTTCAATGTCCCCACTTTCCTCCAGGGTTTCACAAACTGCGGCCACTTGAGTCACTGAAAAGTTCAAAGTTGGGAGGGAGGCTGCGGCGGCAGCGGCCAACATGGGGTTGGAGAGGGGGATCGGTGTTGGAGCGGCGATTCCTGGAGGAAGGTTTCCTGATGTGGGGGGTCCGCCGTTGGAAGAGGGTCCGTTTTGACCATTGCCTCCGCCTGCTCCTCCACCCTCACGTTGGTGGGGAACCGCGGCGGCGGCTATTGCTGGGTTCATAAAGGGATGTGCAGGGCCCAGATTGCCGAGACCTAGAGCCATCCTTAAAGCTTGTGGAATGATTATGTTTTTTGTTGAAGGAGGTGACGTCGAGGAGGATGAGTTGTTGCTGTGAGATGGCGGAGGAACTATGGTGGTTCCTGGAGGAGATAGATGATTGGGAGTGCCACCTCCACCGCCCGATTGTGACGAGTTGTGATTATTTAAAGCATTGTTGTGCTGTAGTTGCTGTTCCGCTTTTAAGTGATTATGTGCGGATTCGAGATCATGGAAAAAGAACGGGTGGAAAAGGGAACGGTGGAGGGAGGCAAAGTGCGGGTGGTGAGGATGATGAAGATGGGGAGGGAGGTGGTGGGGTGTTGTGTGGTCACTCTCATTGCCCCGAAGGCTTGATGGAGAGTGGTTTCCTACATGCATGCACATAAACCTCATTAATCACAAGTCTACATAATATTTTGGAACTCTAGCAATTTTGTTAAAGAATGAGCTTATTACGAAATNTTGATGGAGAGTGGTTTCCTACATGCATGCACATAAACCTCATTAATCACAAGTCTACATAATATTTTGGAACTCTAGCAATTTTGTTAAAGAATGAGCTTATTACGAAATAAAATATGGCATAAGAGTAATTATATATTGAAAAAAGTCCTTACCACTCGTGTTTGGAGACTGGCACGGACTTCCAGTCTCCGACTGTGACGAATTATTTGCACATTCATCACTACTTCCTGGCTCCGTTTTGAGCTTGTCGACGGCACTGGCTTTGGCCGTCGACTCGCTCCTTTCCGGTTCAGGAGCCAGCTTCAAGGCCGTAATTTTTGCGAATTTTATTTTGAAATGGATGATAAAGTACAGCTGTTCAAAAAAAAGCAGTTACTGCTCTCCTAAAGTGGTACTACTTTCACCATGAAACACTGGAACTGTCTCACAGTTTTTGCACAATTTGCAACAATTTCAAATCCCATGCAGTACGCAGAAAAGTAATTTCCAGTTTACTACTTTCAAATAACTTCGCAACTTGCTCACAAACTCAATTCGCATCGGGGTTCACAAACAATCCACGTAAATGTAAAAATTGTGCATGTGGTTTCGGCCAGTTAGGTACATGCACCGTATGAACAGATTCACAAGTTCCTTTTGGAGAAATCTCACGTCACCCCGAATCCAGATTCACTTGACTTTTTTGCCTTCTTGCTCACCTTTGAGTTGTGCAATTGTCACGTGCCAATTGAAAATTGACTTTATCTGCAATTATAATGCATATTCACACATTCGAAACTTTTCAGAGTTCAGGGAAGATTTCCAGTTTTTGGGAAAAAATTGTAAAACAATTTCCCCGTAAACCCTGCTGTTACTGATATACCTCAACTTTAAACTGTTCCATGTACTTAAAATAATATATATCCCTTCCATAAAAAATGTTTTTTTTTCTTCTCAAAAACTATTGAGACTTTTGACGATGACGATGACTCGAATGATAATAATGATGACAGAAGGAGTTGCGGCTGGTGTCGTTGTTGTTTTGTGTTACATTACACCAGTAAAAGGTAGACTCACCACACTATCATTTTTACACACACTCACACACTCTCTCAAACTTGCCATGCTAGCCGTGGCTGTGAAACTACATGAAAAAAATAGGAAACCAATATGTGTATCTGTGAAATGCTAACTAACTCGCATTTTGCCCTTGTTCTCCCTCAAAATGATATGTGTATACGTACACCCGAGAACAGCAGCTCCATACCCAGACACAACCACCACTATACTATCATTTGAGTATTGGTTAGTGATCTCGGTACTGATAGCCTATGAATCCCTTGGTTGTGTGTCGACAACGACGACGACGACGTACAGTCGTCGTTCCGTCCGTCTTTTTAATACACAGGAGCAAAGCCACCTCAGACCGAGTACTTTACAACTCCTGCTAACTAAACAACATTTACACCATCATCATCATCCTCATCATTACAGTGTGCAGAGGAGAGGGAGAGAGAGAGAGAGCAGGGAAAAATGTGTAATATTATGCAGGAGCAAAGCAAAGCACACGGTGGATATAAAAGATGATTCTTTTTTTCTCAGGCAGTTCATCCTCATCATAACACACCATTGCTATGTATCCACTATTGAGCAGGCCACTACAACACTGGGATGATGAAAAGGAGCCTTTGAAGGAACGGTGGTGGTGGCGGTGATGGTGGTGGTGAGGTTTGAGTTACGTATTTATCCTGACGACGGTTAATACCATGCTCTTTTCCAAGTGGCTCCAATGCTCAGGCTCAGAAGGGAAAAAAGAATTTTTTGTTCCAAGGCTCGCTCTCTATAACACTACTCCCGTCTCTCATATACATTTTAGCGTTCATCGTTCAGTCGCAAAAGCGAGTTTGGTAATGATACAGTGTTTTTCTCTGTATACTTCAGTGTGTATTTGAGAGAGCCAAAGGATCATGGATGATGATGATGATGATGACGGTACGGTGGTTTGGTTTGGTTAGAAAGATTTCTGCTTGCTCACCATATCGCAGGCATCCTGAGGATGATGTGATGATTCTTGTGAAAAGTAGTATCCGTATCTGTATGATGATACGCAGAAACACATGGTAGTGAATACGTCCGGAGTCGTCGGGGTACACATGACATGTATCAGTAGAGTATCACCATGCAAGTTTATGAGAAGGCTCCCTTTTTGTATTAAAAGTGGCATGATGCAATACCATATCCGTGTAATGCTCTCTCTCTCTAGCTCTTTTTGCTTCACTCCTTCTCCTATTTTTTTTCGTTGGGGGTATCAATGATTGGTGTGGTGCAAGTGAGATTGGTTGTGTCTTTGGGTGGAGTCTCATCATCTTCTCTTTGCTGCCCTGCCAAACGATAGCCTTTCTCCACTCTTGCCACCTAATCAAGGCTATCGCGGATGTAACATATGTGCAGGGATGGATTGAGAAAAGGAGTATCATCCATGTGGATACTTTACCAAGTATATGTATCACCATCACCACCTCCACCACCACCACCGTACCGTTGTCCTTAGGTATATTCTATTTTGGTGCAGTGTGCAGAGCAGTGGTGGTGGTGGTGGATGTAATAAATGCGGATATATTATCATTGGGATTCCTCCGCCACTATCCGTGGCCAGCTCAGCCAGGGTTCCTCCTTAATCTGCGACGACTTGCCGTCAAGGGTTGAAGAAAACAAGACAATCGATGCGATCATGGATAATGCTGATCTGGGCTAAAACTACTGGGCTCGTTACTTCCGAGGAATAATATCAGAAACCGTTTTGCCAACTCGGGAGAGGGAGAATCAATGTTGGATCAATGAAGGAATAGAAAAAAGTCTCATTCCTGAAGGCTGGTTTACTGGAGACGATTGTTCAATACTTTTTTCAAAGGGGAAAGATGCTGGTGGAGAAGAGAAATGTTGAGCTCGTGGGATCCTTTGGGAGAGTTGGTGGATGGTGGTGTGGTGTTGCTAAATCAAAACGTGAGCTTCTCCTGTTGAGAATATTCACTTTCCCCCAAAACAGCCGAGATAATAGAATTTTAAATAAGTTACATACAAGTTGGATGGAATGAGAGTGGAGAAAATTCTTCTCGCATTTCAGGGAGATTTCGAAATGATTATATGTTTTCAATATGGAAATAATATGGTTCGAGCTTTGCTTGCTTGCGCATTATAAATAATTGAGCAAAAGGGTGACGACTCTGCTGATGGGGTGGCATTCCCATTATTATGCAAGTGGATAGACACTGAAAAGGAGTGAAAATGCATTTTGAATTCTCAATGAACTCATCTCTTCCGCATGTTTACAAGGATGATGGAGGAGTCAGCAGAGGAGAGGAGTGGTGGGCATGAGTAATAAATCGGTTAAATTGTTATTCAATGGCAAAAATATATTCATGAATTTTGGTAGAGCAACAGCAGCAGCAGCAGCTGACTATTTTATGCAAGTGCACTTCACTGTATAAATTTTAAATGTAAATAGATTTTACAGTGGGTATGCACACAAAGTCGCCCACTTGAAAAGTCGAATTTGGATGATGAGAATAAATTCATTCAAATATGGAAAGTTGTTGAGAAATATATTATTGGGCATGTTTGCGTTGAGAGGAGATTTTTTAAAAGGTCTAGCCATGCTCCTCCGCGGAGTCATTGTAAATGAGACATTTTTTAAGCTGAGAAAAGCTGGTATTGATTCTTGGATTTTTCTAGAAACGCTACAAAGGAGTCATTGTTGTCATTGTGTGCATATAATCTAGCTAAGGCCCCAGTTTTAGGGTACGATGCGACACGTGGTAACATTTTTTAGGTGGAGTGAGTCAAGAAAGAAGACTCGGCTCAAGTCAAAACTCCAAGCGACACCGTGAGCACAATAAACTAATCCCGTTTATGACTCCACTCATGTGACTTACTTAGTTGCAACAATGAAGTCATAAAGGGCTCAAGGAGACCGACGTATTGAGCGACTGGCGATTGTCAGCAGACTCTGTTTTAGTAATTAAGGAGGATTCTTTTTCCTCATTTGTGGCAATCTGCCTATACAGCTCGTTATGTTGAGCATCGAAATTCCGTATAAATGACGATTTTTTATTTTTTTTAAAGGGGGCTCTGTGCCACGAGGAAAACTAAATCGGAGGAAGGATACGGGCTGGGTCGGGCTATAATTACACAACGACTCAAAGAAGCCGTCGTCATTGCTCTCCATTTGGAACCTCTTAGCCCTCTCAATTATCAGCTCGAGTGTGAGTAAATCATTTACTACAATTGGGATTGCTGCTGCGTGCTGCCCAAAGAAGTGATATATATATTGAAATAATTTGCGTATTGAAGTGAATGAATGTGCTCTCATTATCACTTTTTAACAACGCCATAATCTCAAGTCAAGTGGAAGTAAGTGATTTGAGTTGTTCAAGTTGTTGAACAGGCAAAGGGTAGAAAAAAAATGTATTGACTTGGCCTGAATGAAGTGAATCTGCGGGATACGCGATTCCACATGGTGGACACATGATGCTGATGATGTCTCCACTCCGCCCGTCAAGCTTCTAAACTCGGGTGAGCTAAAAAAAAAAGTGTTTCACATAACAAACATCGAACAGCCAAGAGAGCTATCGCAAAGCGAGAACTCAGCAATGAAGCGGTGAGAGCCGACTGTGGGCAGGATTGCCACCTAAGTGGTGGGGACAGGCTGTGGCTGCACGAAATGAGCGTTGGTGCCACAGATGTCACCAAGGGAAATATCTTCAGTATAGTTTCATAATATACTTTTTTATTACACTTTTTCTTTCTTTCGAAATGGTGCACAAATAGAGATCTGTGGGTGCAGATTTCCAGTTCCAGGCTCCAGAGCATTCTCACCTCAAAACTCCACTGCGCCTAGGGGGATTTCACTGACCGATTGACTGACACATTGTTGTTACACCACCATCGCCATCCTCAGCAACTTCTTTCAAAAATGTCAATTCGCACCACTGCCGACCGGTTCAAGGAGCTGGGCATGAAACCCCCAGACATTTCGTTTATGACAACACCCGTCAAACCAGGAGAAGAGTGGGGTCGTGAGCCTCTGTACAACACGCGCGTCCTTGTGGACAACTGGTTCGAGGACCGGCGGCAGTACAAGAATTTGTGCTCTCGGTGCACTGGAGACACAATATACAAAACGGATTATGAGCCGCACTGCCTCCCTGACAAGGGTGTATTCCCCCCAGTGGTTTATCAGAAGCGTTTGGACCAGGAAGGGGAAGGCTGGAATCTGTTGAGAAACTCCGAGGACTATTGCCAATACCTGCAAAACTACACTACAACATATGACTTAATGCACAACTGGGAGGTGAGACGGGCTGGCGTTAAAGCTAAACCGTGGAGAACCTGGAAAATGATTATGGACTCGGCATGGGTTCCCCAGAATGATAACACGGTCTCATTCGTAAGTAATATTTTTAAGTAGTCAAATATTTTATTTTATTTTAAAATTGAATTCGGCGATTCAAAGGGTTGTAATATTTTTTTTAGGGAAATCTTACCCAATTCGGTTACCGTCAAGCACCCCAAGTTCCCCTGCTTCCAAACGACTGGGACGTATATGCCAACAACGAGACCGAATACAAATCCAGCTTCCCTCCACGTCGATATCCCGAGGATTACGTGCACTGCAGGAAGGCTGCTTCCAAAGAGATTTACCAGGAAATTGAGAACATGTCTCTCGTCAAGAAGCCAAAAGACCCGTGTGACCTCTGCGGGGAAAATTATCTCTATCAGGGTGGCCGCCCCACGGAGTGCAACTGTCGCTGCTTGTGCCACCAAATCGACTTATTTATGCGACCATGTCCTCCTCCCCGAAAGATTGTGCCTCCGCAGCCCCGAAACACCTCCCGTTTTGGCAATCTCATGCCTTGCTTTATGCTTAAAGAATGGCCTGGCAAGCAGCTACTCCACCCCCCGAAAGCACCCCACCCATACAAAGCGCTCAAGCACAAACCACACTTGCCACCTGTGCCGTGTCCTCCTTGTGAGCCGAGCTTTGCTCCGCACACTCGACAAACCGTGGGTGATCAGGTGCCCGACCTTTGCAAAGATTATGCTGGCGATGTTGGCCACGATTACAAAGGACCTCTGGTCGAGTCTCCGGCCTGTGAGTGCTTCATCAGAAAGTAACACGTATATTGTGTGTACTTCAAATACTTTAAAATGATCGTTGTGTATTATGCTATTATGCTGAATAATTCTTGAAAGTAAAAATGTTTCACTTGATGTGATATTGATGAAAAGGAAGTTTATTTTTCATTTGACATGGAATATGGTTGGGGTTAGAGGGCAGTAAAAATGACAGCTTTATATTATTATTTTTTAACAAACAAGCCTTGGTTTCAATTCAATCCTTGTCATTGCCCGTTGACTTCCATGTTAATTTACACCAATATCTGAGAAGATGCTCGTTGAATGGGCTCGACATCATAAAGATAAAGAAAATTCAGACATCTCCATCGCTCCATTACATTGAGTAACTGTCTGTTGACAAGAGCGAGAGCTTCAAGACTCGCTGTCAACTTGAAATAAAACTTGCACTTAAACTTGTTACCAATGAACTTCTCCCATCTGATAATAATATGCTCTTGTCTTGCCTCCGTGCATGTAGGCATTATATTACTTCTGTCTGAGTCCTAGTTAAATTCAGAACCATGACCCCATTAACCTACATCAATCCATTTCTTAGTTTTTTTTTTGTTAAAAGTGAAGTTTGTAATTGAGACAAGGCACATATTATATATATTGCTCTTTTAGTTCCATGCAATTGGCTCCGGTGCGGTGTTGGTGGTAAGTACGCCCCATCAACAATTTTCCGTGACTGATAAAACGTTGGTGGGCAAAAACAAAAAGAATCTGAACGCAGCAGTCAGAAGGATACCACCATCACTTTCTGCACATTTTGTGTCACGGAATATATATTATACTGTGTTATATGTATTATGTGCTTTTGGATAAGCAGCGGTAAACATAGCATAAAGCTAGTGTCACAACCTAATGCGGCTTCATGCACTCTTTTGAGCAGATTACACATTGAGTAAATATCAAATGTGATAAGATTAATACGGAAATTATCCTCGTCCAGTTCGTTGCTCATCGTAAAACATCGTGTGCGGTAAACACAGGAAAATCTTCACATCAATTAGAAAATGTGAATCACCTTGATTCAGTGAATTATTGTTTTTTTTCAAAATAAAACTTTACCATCATGTCTTCATCAAAATATCCCAAAAATCCCAAATTGGGTATAAAAGTGTCAATTCCGAGAATTCCCGAAGCTGTCGAAAGTCCAGCGGTGGTGGACGAGGAGGATGTAAGCTCGTCAACCCACTTCATTCCTCGCCGACCCCAGTCAAAAAGCGGGAGTAAAGCCCCCAGGCCGCATAGCATAGGGGCTACAATAATTTCGAATCCGAAACTGGTGAAAGGGTGGCAATACTATGATAACGACCCCAATCCGAAGAACATTCAAAAGTATTTCTCCACAATTAATTTGCCACCAGCGCAAAACGACGAGTTTGTCCAGAGGGGGAGCGACTCGGAAATTGAAGACTCGGCCAAGGTTCGAAGCTTGAATAGGGAAACTGGGGAAATATTGGCGTGCGTGGAGAAAAGAAAGCGGCCATGTGAAAGGTATATCGGGATATTTTTAGCGCTCCTCGCGAGTGCTGCACTCGCCCTCTCTTCAATTATTGTAAAGGCGATGGAAAACTATCACCCGTATTCTGTGAGTGTGTGGACATTCCAAGGAATTTTTATTCCTTCTTTGTTGGTACTTTTGTCCTCGTGGTGGATTAGAAAAGAGAATGTGTTTAAGTTATCCAGGAGTGATTGTCCAGGGCCAAGGTGGAAGTCGAATTGTAAGACTGCGACGTTTATATCGGTAAAAAAATATTACCGCAACTATTTTACCATGTACAGGTTGTGAAGAGGTTGCATAACTAATTGTAAGAACAATTTTAAAAATTTGCAGATACGTGCAGTCTTTGGGTGGCTGGGAGTTGTCTTCAAATGCTATTCCCTCCAATACATGTCTGTTGCCGACTCCACAATAATTGCCTTTAGTTCTCCCGTCTTTGTTGTCATTTTCGCGTGGATCTTTCTCAAAGAGAAGCTGGGCGTAATCCCGATTATTACTGCGGTCGTGGTACTAATTGGAGTTGGAGTGATCACACGACCTCCTCTTCTCTCGGGAGAGCAGACCTTTGACAAAAATCAATTGGTAATAATATGCCAACATTTTACGCACAAACGCTAAGCAGGTTATAATCCGGTTTAACAAAAACAAATTTATAGATTGGAACATCAATGGCAGTGAGCTGCATGCTGCTTGGCGTCTTTACCGTTCTCATTCTCCGCTCCATTCGTCACGTCCATTATGCCTTCGTCACGTTCATCTACGGCTTGGTTGGAACAGTAGGATGTCTATTCCTATGCTGGTATATTGGAGAATTCCAATTTCCAAGAAATGGGAGGGATTGGATTTTTGCTGGTGGAATTGCTGCGCTAACTTTTATCGGACAAAGTCTGATAACACTGGCCCTGAAATACGAGCAAGCCTCTACATTTGCACTAATTAGAACGTCAGAAATCCCGTTCACATTTGCGTGGCAGATAATCTTCCTGCACACTTCTCCAGATTTGCTCACGTGAGAACATTGAACCATAGGGATTTCGTAAATATATTACATGATCATTCTAGTAACATGTGAAATTCAATGCTAATTCATTTGGGTTTGTAGCTTCATTGGAGCTTCACTAGTGATAATTGGCGTGTTCATAATTACTGGAAGGAAATGGATTGAGATGCAGCCGGCCACGCACGGGGCGCGGAAATGGTTGGGATTTTTGTTAATTTAGGAATTATTTAGGCAACGCAACTCTTCGCTTACGTTAACGTTATTATCTATCAGCCAATTTTATCGTAAATAAAATTTTGCAATTGCAAGAAAATATTATGAATAATATTACGACATGGGGAGTCCTTATTTTGAACTTGGAACAACCACACCGACGACGGTGGTGGAGAGGAGATGAGGAGAACATGTAAGTTTTTAAGGCATATTGACATGTAGTTGTCCCTATGACACGCCCATATGTTGACTTTATTACGACAAATGTAATTATATACACACAATATCAACGTATGTATGGTGGACCTATGTACGTCGATCCAACAACGTGTAGGCAATTGAAAAATATATGTATACATAATTAGGCATTATAACAGTGGCTAGAGCAGTGCCTCAGTGCCTGCCTAATAGTGGCAAAAATGTCCGATGAAAATCTTCATCTTGAATCTGAAAACTTGTCGGACCCGGATATCTCAGAGAATCCACCGGAAGAAGCAGCAGAAATGGCGGAGGCTAAGCTTCAACTGGACGTTGTTGCAACGACCCTCGAGTCCACCGAAGGGGAACCAGCCTTGTCCGGCTACTCTGATTATATACTTTCCGGGCTTCAGTCACTTCTCAAAATTTGGATCCCAGGAGTACCTCAACATAATTATAAATTCACAGGTAGACACAACTTCCGCTACGCATAATTTCACAGTTATAGTTTTCATAATATACTCGAGAAAGGTTTTCATGTTGTAATTATATATGATGAATGATTTTATATGATTTTAGATGATGAAATCGACGACTTGGCCATTTTTCAGTATAATGGGATATCCCAGTCTGGGTTCAAGCGTAGATTCCCCGATTGGCACGCCCTAATTCATCATGAAAACCGTGAAGAGTGGGAAAGGCGGTGTATGAGCATTATGGGCCCGACTGGATGCTTACATCCCCTTATTAGCCAGTTTGAAAGTTATCGCTCGAGACTGAGGGCTTTCCTAGGTTCCTGGAACCCATCAAAGGATCATTGCTCCCCCAATATTTACCTCTTGTCTGTTCCGCTGACTGCGCATAGAATGCCCGCTGTAAATCAGACTGATGCTATTCGAGGGACACTAGGTTAAAATGCAAACTTTCTTTTTTGAAAAATGATCAATGTGCGGCATATTGGTTCTTGACCCCAACTATTTCTTCTCCCTATAGGATTTAGTAGGGGAGTACACGCATGGGATATGCAAATATCTGGTTCCATTGGAACTCACTGTTCCGTTGGTGTATCAACGTCAGACGCTCCCCTGTCGTCAAAGGCTGGATATATATCGTTGATTGGAAGTAATAAGGAGTCTTGGGGGTGGGACATCGCTTGGGGAAACATTTCCCATAGAGGAAAAGAAATGAGTTGTTATCCTAGGGATTTCGCCTATGTCTTCACGGTAGTATTACTAGAGTGTTTACAAAATGTCGTAATTTATATATGATTTTCATTCTTATGTAATTATTTTCAGTCAGGGGACACAGTTCGACTCATTTTGGACTGCGAGAAAGGCACACTGTCATATGCCGTAAATGAGGTTGCATTCGGGGAGGCTTTTAGAAATCTTCCTCGTAAAACCCTTTATCCCACCGTGTCCGTTGTCTTTGGAAATACAGAGGTTTCTCTAATTTATTTGGGCGAGCCACCACAATTACGAAATATAACTTGCAGTAAAGTACCTGATCAAAATGGGAGCAAGTGTATAAAATAAATTTCGGATTTATAGCAGATCGTCATGATGGAATGTTATCATCAGTGCAGTGCGCTCACTTAAATCACAGTGTCCCTGAGTAGTGAAGCTGTCGCATTTGTTAGAATTTAGAATCATTCACTTGTTGAATCATATCATAACAGTTGTGTCCAGCCTATCAACATTGTAACACCTCTATTATTACTGCCCAAGCGCCCACCCAATGACTGCCACTCATAGATTATACTTTATATCTCTATTCTGCCACTGCTTCATTATGTTGTTGTTCCATGTAAGCATCCATCTCCATCTTCCATGCATTGAATCGTTAAGTGTTTAATGTTGTCTAGGTTTTTCTCTTTGGTTTCGTTTGGTTGGACACTGTTGGGCTTCGGTATTACGTAAATGCATACATTTAAATAAAAACAACACAACCGAGGCACAAAAACAAGATTTGACCAGCCAAAAAGAGACAGTGAGTGGACCCTAATGTCGACAATGTTGTATACAGTGCAAAAATCACACTCTCAAATGGGCAAACATACACGAACCGGGTTTAACCCGCTTGGGCCTGGACTCAGTCGTTCAGCCTGTAACCCTTCCGTCAAAAACAACCCCACCCCATTCACATTTACTCCTACTCTGACGAACAATGTCAACTGGACCAACAATAATAGCACGGGCAAAGTATTTCACTCCACACCGGAACATGAAACAAGTGGAACAAGTAAAAATGCAAGTGGTAATTGGAATTGGAATTGGAAACAAGTAAAAATTGGAAATCCTCCATCTGAGACTCCTCCATTCATAGAAACCCCTGGAATTTCACCAATTATTCTCGCCCGAGCCGATTCGAAAATTTCGAAGCCGTCCAAACTGGCCAACTTTGACGATGTCACGCCCAAATTGGAGACAGCGGAAGCGGCATACAGACGCAAGCGACCTGTTACGTTCAACTCCCAATCCGAGCCTCATCCGTACGGGCTACACTTGAACAGGAATGATGCCAATGCCATCACTGCATCTCGGAGCGTTTCAAAATCCAAGTTGGATCAACTGCTAAATTTAAAAGCTATGTTCAACCTCGAAATCAAAGCTGTTCAAAATTGTCGGGTTTGGCATATCATTGGGGCTCTTCTCTCCCTGGTTTTGCTGTGGTTTTGGGGTAAGTTTTGATATATTTCTGCTGATGTATTCTTGCATGCAGCACCTTTTGCGAAATGTTTGCAATGTATAATAATAATATTAATGGTATATTATGATTTGATTATTATTTATCGCACAGGAGGATATTTGCTTTCCTGGGTTTGGACGGGCCTGGTTTACCTAATTGACGCGTTCTGCAGCGTGGTCGCTGCTGCTCTGAGCTTTCTTCTCACACTTTATCCGTTTGATCAGACTACCGCTGAGCCTGTAACTAACAATCCGTTAATATATTTACAATTTACAATATTTGCTTTTCTAAAACTTGGCCCATACCACGTAATAATATTTATTTAGATTGACATAAATGTGCATTTACTTGACAGGGCTCCGGATCAAACAACGGGAACGGCATGGGCATGCCAACATCTGCAGAATATGAAGCTAAACTTAAAGAAGTTCGTAAACGATATGATTCAGTCATGTCAACCTTGAACTCCCTTCATGGCGACTTGATTAATCTCGAAAATCAAATTGGGGTTGCGGAACTGGCCATTTCCGAGCTGGAAGCAAGACTCAAACGGATCCATGACTTAAATAGACCTCTGGCAAGTTCCCTGAACTCAATGAAGGCGAAAATGAGCGCAATGGCAGAGCTCAGGCGTCGCGTGGCGGAAATGCGAAACGCGGACAGAGTTGCTCAAGATGAGAAAGAAGTGCCCGTTGATCACGTCATCAATGTTGCATTATAACTGGACGTTTTTATTTTATTAAAAAGTGTACAAAAATTATATCCTTTCCTTAGTACAAAATGTTTGTTGCAAATTGTCTCATGTCTAATCTGTAGTATCAGTATCGTATGCTCACATAAAGCCTTTGGTTGCTAAAAAATAATATTATGTATTTCTAAATGTGTGCAAAATGCACTTCGTCACTTGTAACATATATTTTTATGTCCAAGACATTATGTCAATATTGTCATGCATCACGTCCGCCGAGATAGTTATTGTCTGTAAAATGGAAACAGTCGTAGTTTACAATCTGCATATGAACCATGATAAACGACTCTTATCTTTTATTTTTTTGCAACGCGCTGGCTTTATGCTTTCAGTTTGAGAAAGAAGGATTTCATTTAAGAAGGATGTGTGTGACTCACTAAGCCCATTATCATTATCATTATGAAGCCACATAAACCATCAAATATAGAAAATGTCAATCTTTGTGCTCCAGTCCGCATCACCGCGTTCACCGCATGAAACACCATACATTTTGTCCACTTAAGACGATCTGCACAGTGCAAAGATTAAGCAAGTTAATTTTTATGATGAGTTGGGCAAAAGTTTATCGTCAAGTTAAACAAGTGATTTTCTCAGCCCATGTAATTGCACGTATATATTGAGTTGACATAAACATGCCATATGAATCACTGGATGTCAGCAAACTGGAATTTAAAAAAAACAACTTCTGAACTTGCATAATACAGACATCATAACACTTTCGGATAAGACACAGCGTTGATGGATGCGAGCAAAATACGCGAAAAAAATTGTGATACTCATTATTCGATATTTATTAATGAATCTACAATCCTTGTTGCTCATCACGCAAATTGTAACTCCCCTACTAACTAAAAATAATAAGCTTTGTGAACCCTAGATAAAAAACTGGTGATGCTGATGGAGGAAGCCACTTTTTGGTATCTAGTTTGATGCAGAATAATGGTGCATATGAAAAGTTTTAGTCATGATGTAGGCTTTACTGTGTAAAGAGTAAGAAATGATGGTGTTTAAAAAGTGTCTTCTAAGCTCTCAACTCTTCAATTGCGTAGTAAACTAGCTCAGAAGGGAAGTAGCATTTTGTCTGATAGGAATAATAATAGAATTTTGTCGTTATCATGATGTTTATCAATCAAGTGGTTTTTTTCTTCTGTGCCGTCCTATCATCAAGGAGTGCAGTTTTTGCTGAGGTAAATAAGTAATGGTTGAAGCAAGGGACAATTATTTTGGATTTCGTATTCATCATATTTCTCTTGTCCAATAAAGAATAATTATAATTATAATTATAGGTTATTATAATTATAGGTTAACACAACGATAAGTCGAGATCATGTCGCCGTATGGTTTGACTATTCGGTTCGGTTCTATGAATACGAGGCTGACAACGCTTATACACAACACGATATAGCCATCATGGTGGAACTCATCTCCTCCAGGTTTCGGCAAATCGCAATAGATACAGCCCCGGCAATTGATAAACGTTAGTGTAATTTTAATTAAAAATTTTTAAATTTGAAACCTTGCAGATATATGCTCAGTGTTTTGTCATTATTATAGTACCCCCAAGTGATCCAAATGTACACAGCCGAATCTTGGTGCCCACCGTGGTGGCAAATTACAACAAAGCCCATCATGACAACTCCATATCACCTTCTACGATGAAAGTTATTGTGACGTTTGATGTCGCAAAAGTAACGCACACTGATCAAGTAACAAGTTTTGATGTCGCCAAGTATATGGCCGATCAAGCAAACCAGATTTATTCGGGAACTGTCCATACACTGATGATGTCTACCGGGTATTCGTCCTTCTCCGCGTATTACAACATACGGGATACTGCTCAACAGTTGAAAGAAGCCAGAGAGAAAATAAACGGGTCTGGGGCTGGCTACCCGTACCAGTTGGACGGGAACTGTCCATACACTGATGATGTCCACCGGGTATTCGTCCTTCTCCGCGTATTACAACATACGGGATACTGCTCAACAGTTGAAAGAAGCCAGAGAGAAAATAAACGGGTCTGGGGCTGGCTACCCGTACCAGTTGGGAGTGTCAATGGACTTGAGAGACTGCGGCAAGTTTCAGGGGTCACTGGGGGAGAAGGCGAAAGAGGTTCTACCTCATGTGGACTTGATAGTCACCCTCCTTCGACCGAGCTATCATCAACTGGCACTGAAATCAGATGTCGTTCAGAAAATGTACATCACCAAGTTTGAGGATTGTGAAAGGAAGCTTAAAGCGGAAAGACCGGATGTCACGGTCGTGCCGTCAGTATTATGGGCATCTAGGAAGGAGTCATCGAGGAATTTGTTGCAAGCCTGGGAGAAAATGGGCGATTGGGCGAAAAAGCACGATAGGTATGTGATCATGTATGAAGCGTTTGAAACTCCGAATGGGCATTTAATCTCGGACCAGGGATGGTGGCGACTTAAAGACAAGGCTACGCACATTATTACAAAAGACGCGTTTGTTGAGAGAATTCAAGGTAACATAACTTATAATAATTATAATATACCATTCAGATAATGGAGCCCATTTTAACTGTGACTTGTGACGTTTTGAATCTTCCCTAATTAAGAAAATTATTATTTCAGAAATAAACTCTAGCAAAAGTAAGCCCAAGGATACCATTTCTTCAAACGAAGACAACTCCGACGAAGAAATGGAGACGACGTCACCGTCACCGAGATCCCGTCATGAGCC
>JAANSN010000764.1:0-46705 GCA_036850665.1 Dicranocentrus wangi
AAGAGGAAATGGTCAAAGTGGAATAAAAAATTCTCCGAGAAAAAACTCAAAGTCGCATTTGTGCAGCCAGGCTCCATTTTGCCTTTGATGCATACGCAGACTTTGATGCTGGACCACTTTTCAAATATTTAAGATTCCACATTTTTTCGACAAACTTTGTAAACCAAATGGGATTGCAGAGTGGTAGCGGATTGTTGCTGCTAAAATGGGGAACGAAAATGCTCTTTCGGTACAAAAAGAAAGAAGGCACACATGAGATAATGGAAACTTGGAAACTGGGGTGTGTTGAATGATTCACTGTTAAATAAAAGAAAGTCAAATTACCGTGTTACCACCCTATAACATCATTTTTGTATCAAAAGGGTTTACCAAACAGTGACTCCTTTTTTACCCCAAAAAGTCTCGCAAAGAATTTTTTATGTAGACCTCTATACGCCTTTTTCCACATTCTCTGTATTTCTCGATCTCCATGCTTTGCAGGTAATTTTCATGAATCCCAAATAAAAAGTCGGGGATTATCTTGAAAGGCAGTGGATAATGGTATGCTCTGCAGCTACAGATGTTTTGTTTAGAAATGGGGTAAAAATGTAGAAAAAGTGGAAGGGTGAGATGCAAGTGTGCACATTTCAGATTCTCCCTCTTTCAACCCCCTTTTCTCGCGTTTTTATTCATAAAAGAGAGAGAGGTTGGACTAAGATGAAAAAATGCTCTTGAGCGAGAAGAGAATTAACCTGGGAGAAGGGGTGCATCCATGATTCAGCTTGGGAAAAGGCTTTTCGGGATGAAGCACACTGAAAACAAGCACGACAAAGAAGAAGTATTTAACCCCTTTGCATGTTCTTTGATCTCATGTAAATCACTGAGCCCTTTTGGGGATATCACATGAATTTAGATCGGCTTTGAGAGCACAATGGAGACAAATTTTATGGATTTACGTCAATTCACAACGGAAAACTTGTTGCTACAATGGGAAATATGTGCATCTACCGTGATTTCATTTAAAATCCTTTCTAAATCCCACTTTTTTGTTATTTCAGTAATTCCTGGTTGTTAAAAATACCTGTCACATTTGAAGCAATGTGAAGAGTTCTCATCGCCCAATATTTAACCAAAGGGTAAAAATACTGTATGTAATTATTTTAGCGAAATGGGGTTTTAATGGAATTGTTAAGTAATAAGCCATAAGCAACGTATAAAGCGTAAAGCATAATATATATAGGAACTATCAAATATAGATTTGGTGTTCAGCAATAACTCCTTGCGATTTGGATCAGGAAAAAGAATAATATTCCAACTTTGTAAAGTTTCCCTCCGGTCCATTTCCATTCTATAGCTGCCACTTTCACAAAAATTGTTTCGTGTAATGTATGAATGCAAAAAGTTTAATAGTAAAACATCCTAAAACCTTGGAGCAATTCCTGACAAAGCTTTTCCTCTTTTAGTCGTGTTCTCGTAAAAAAGCGATACCCGTCCGATATTCCCTTTCCGTTTTATACAATTCGGCATTTTCCATTCTGACTCTCAACTCAACTTACCCTAATGTTAGCTTTTAGGTATACCATATACACCTACGGCTCAAAAAGTTATGTATATTCATTCAATAAGCCTTTCTTCCGTTGTCCTTCTTTTGATCTTATTTTTTTCCATTTCCATTCTCAACTTTCAATCTTCAATGAGCTCAGTCTGACTTGTAAAGGAAGATCTTTTTTATTCACTTATTGCTTCTTTTCCGTATAATATTATGGCAGTGGGCATCAACATCAGTAAAAAATAGATTTCGACTTTCCTTGAGAACGGATGAGCTTAGTTAGCTTAGCCAACAGTTTTCTTTAAGCAATTCCAGAGAAAATGCCTATCCAAAAAATTGGTAATAGCAGTCGTAAGCATAAGTAGGGAAAGAGTCGTGGTTGAGGTTTAAGTGAAAAGTAGAATCAATTCTATTCAATTTCCCCTTCTAAACATTCCTATATTCAGAGAAGACTGGAAAAAGAGAAAAGTAGTAGTAGTGTAGAAGTAAAAAAAGGAAAATCCTTTTGTCAAAATCTTTCACTTTGCAGACTTTTTGTGTAACCCATCATGAATTTATATGTATGCTCTGTACCTATATATTCACAAAAAAAACTTTTTCTCTTCTTCTTTTGTTATTCTTTCCGTACTTTTCCCTTTTCTTTGCGTGAGCAAAGTAATAGCAATAAGTATAATGCATGAGAAGTTTGGAGAAAAGTGGGAGAGGTGGACAAGCTATTTTAACTAAAGGAAAAAAGAAAATCGGAGAAAAAGTGAAAAAAGAAAGAATAGATGGGATCGGATGACGATATGATGCTAAAAAGGGAATGAATCTAAGGATGATAATAAAAATTACAGACATGTTAAGGTATAGTTTAAGTAAGCACTTCTCGAGAAAATTTCCTTGCATCATCAAGATCCGAGTTTTGGATATATGGCCATTTATAGATATAAGGATTTTTGTGGGCTTACCGCCTCGCATGGGTTCTTGGTTAGGGATTTAAAAAAATATCGAATGGATACATAAAAGTCTTGAGGTTAAATATCTTGAAATATTTATGAAGGAATCTAACGGTAATTTGAGGCTCGTGTTCTGAGGAGATTTTTTGGCTGTTGGTCGGTTTTTTAATTCGGTATTCATGTATTGTGACATGTGTTTAAAAAAATTGTTAATTGCCATTTGTTTGTTTTAAGTTTATTTTATAAAAAGCATAAATCTTGAGTAATTGATATAAATATGGTAAGATGTGGACGTTCCGTCCCTTTGAAATGACAATCATTTTAATGGCCACACTCAAAGTTGGGTAGTTTATATATCGTCCCTATTCCCTAGACATTGCACATGGTCCAAAGAAAAATGGAATTTGTGAAAGAAATATTCAGTGGCATTATCCCCGCTTGAAAAATGTATTCGGTATTCTCGTCTTATTTTCATGATTTCACGCCACCTCCCTTCCTTCTTCCACACCGCTCCCAACTTCTCAAGCAAGTTTTCTCGTATGTATTATGAGAGCGGCGCGAGTGTCATAAGCATATTATTTGGGAAATAAGGGCTACATATCATATCACAATGACGTTTTGTAGTCAAAAGAAAAGAGAAACGGCACGGGGTGTTACACTCTTGGTTATTCTTTGTCTTTTGCTACAAACTCGGATGCAATTTCACCACTACTCATATTTTGGGTTGAGTGGGCTAGAGCCAAGTAAATCATGATGAATGCTTGTGCGAATATCATCATAATGTGATATCACACGGACTTGAGTAAAATGCCACCATTTCTCCATTTTCGTGAACATTTTGTTGATGCTGGTGCTGGTGGTTGTGCTTCTTTAGGGAAGCATGAAAGAATCAGGGGTCATTTTCTCTGTCTACCTAGAATCCACGTAAATATGTAAGGAGGCAGCTGGAAAGTGGGCTTTTTAGACAGCTGGTATTGTGAGGAACGAGGGAAAACCAAGGGAAATACTATACCACATGGTTTACATTACACTGCATTACATTAAGGAAATAACTTTTTCCCATGGCCGTACTATCGTATATACCATTTTAAGATATTTTTTGGCAAGGGCGGATTATTCCCATGTAAGGAAATATATAACTTTTTATTTTCTCCTGTGATACTTTTTCAAACAATAACCTTCCTATTACAGGAATAAATGCATGAAAAATTCCATTTGATTCTCCACCCGTGAGTGCACGTATTTTGTCGCACCGCACCGGTCAACTTTGAATTGCAAGGGGGGAAATAGCGGAGGGATGCATGCATGAGTGTCCACCGCATATCATATTTTAAGACACCTAAAAATAGGAGTACCCTAATGCGCATAGTGCTCTTTCTTTGCTATCACACACGGGGAAAGAAAAATAAGTACTTTGAAGGGGAACAGACAGGGCGAGTTTCGCTTCCAATTTTCAGTGTCACTTTACGCAATTTCTTCAGGGAATTTATGACTTGATCAAGGAAAACTCAAAATTGTTGGAAGTTCCTCAGCACTACACTTTCTTCAATGCAATACAAACATGAAGATCGAATAAAAAGAGTAAAGTATATATAACATATCGAATAAAAAGTACAACGTAACGCAACAAACTGTTGGATAAAAAAACATTTCGGGTCCATTTTAAAAAGTAAACTATATACACAATGGGAAAGTAGCCAGAACAAGTTTTGAACGTAAACAATTCTCGGAATCAGAATAATTATTAGCAATATTACTCAGGTGAACTGCCTGCTTTCCCGTGAAAGAAAGCACATTTACTTTTAAACTAGAAAATGACATTTTCCTCGGATCAAATACAATTTTGTTATTATACGATCAACCATTTGCTATTACAGGGACAGCATGTATTAATGTAGCGCAAGATGATCACACAGCCCGTTTTTATTTATTATATTAGCTCACCCGCTCGTTCGTTCGTGATTGTGAAAACAAAAACATATCAGGATGACAAAGCAAGCAAAAGCGGGAGAGTATTTTATTCCCAATTACTCCATTATACTACGTACTCACTTCCGCTCCGTTCCTCCATCACCGAAGTACGCGTACGTGAAGGAGCCCAGGGACACCACTGGAGAAACGAAATAAAAACAGAAAGCACAAAAAGCTTTAGTTTATTATCTAAAACTAAATAAACAAAAGAAAACTGAATTACATACAAGTTTGAAAAACTCTCGGATCTTCATGATGACGATGATTGTCTGTTTGTTTGCTACTTCTCCTTTGGAATAAAATTGTAGGAATAAAAGGGGGAAGGGAGAAAACAGAGTGGGAGATTGTATACAGTACAAAACGAAGAATTCAAGAGAGAGAGAGAGAGAGAGAGAGGAAAAATGGTAAAACAAAATCATAGATTCACTTGAAGACTCTTAATTCAACAAGAGAGCAAGTACGTACATTTTTTGGTTAAGTGAATGAGGACGATGAAATAGATTTACCTTACAGGATGCTACGCTAGGGGTAAAAAACGAATGGGGGTGGTGCTACCACCGCTACACCGTTTTCCTGCTGTATCCTCTGAACAAGATTGCATTACAGTTTGATACATTATGGATCATGTGAACGAATAATATTATTGGATTCGAAATCATGTTGAATTTTTCTCTTGAAGTTTGCTCTTTACTTTTTTTGTTTGAAAAGAAACACAAAATAAAACGAACCCTGTAACGAACTAAATATAGTCTTGGGTAATCTGGTTTTTGCTACTCTTATTCGAAAATGGCACGAACTAGCCCGAAGTATATTACCTATGCTTATACAACTTTAAACCACTTGGAAGGTATATTGATAGCCATCTGTCAGTAGATATACTAGGAGATGGGATGCGATCGCACAAAATATTTACTCGTTAAATTGGAGAAAATGTGGCTATATCAATCCTAGGGAGGACGTACTCGATCAAATTTATTAAAGGAGGCTGCGAGTAAAGTTAACGAAATCTTGCAACATCCATTCTCTTGTCCTGTGGGAAAGGACACGAAAAGGAAAATAAAGAGGGAGTTGTGTAGAGAATGGGGGAAAAATTAAAAATTGAAGAAATCGACTTCCCTTAACCCTATAGCTCCCACTTGATGCCACACACATAATCTATACAGTAAATGCATTTTATTAGGACTCTGATTGAATTCAATTGCTTTGACCATTCCGTATATGCCTTGCGGTTAGCGGTTCCTTCTTCGTTTTTGTTACTTAACCTTTTTAGTGCACAAAGGATCCCCATTGTTTCCTCGAATGGGGACTCGATTTCTACTGAAAATGAAAACGGGAAGCCATTCCAATTAGTGAAAACGCATCATCATCATCATGATGTAGGTAGCCGTAGGGTAAGGGCCACTTTAAAAATGAGATTCCCTCAAGTCCGGGGCATTGCTAGATCTTTAACATTTTCATACTTTATATTATTCCTTCTCTGAATCGTTCCCGACATTCCACAGCTTTTCAAGTAACCAGTTTATCGAGTCTCCTCATTGCATAACTGGATATCCACACCGGCAGTTCCTCCTTCATGGCTGCTGCTCTGTATAATGGTAGAAAAGCGGAGAGTTTTATAGGAAAAAAAATTTTATTCGTCCCAAAAATTCAAATGGGTCTATTTATTCCTTCCTTTGAGCTCCCTGTAGGAGTCGTGCCATTAAAGAAAAGCTTTATTGAGCGCATCCCATTTTACCCGCATGTAATTCAAATAGATTATCATACCAAAATAGCATCTTTCCCGTAGCTTTCTCCTCCCTTTGACATTTTCTCCTCTAACTACACTTCGTTTCCTATGCTTTAATGTTTTCCGTGGTTAGGCAGTTAGGCGGGATTATGGTTGCGAATCTGAAAGTCAAGTTAAGATAGGGTAAGAGATATTGGAGAGGAAGGGATGCAATAAAAAGTGTTTTTCCCATATCCGCCATTCATTTCGTATTCCATGCCAAGAAGTTCCTGACTGACTGCGTCTTTCGACTTCAAGGAAAACGAGAATTACCCTCTTGTCCCACCGTCATGCCACCGCGACACACCGCACAGTCTAACAGGCAAAGGTTCATTGATCAGCAGGTTTGCTTGGTGGACTACTAAATGTTCTTCGCTCACCCCACTTTTATTATTGTTTGCTAACGTCAGTTCCACACCGTTTTCGTGACGTTTGACGATGCGGACTGATTTGCGTTGCTGGCGTCCTCCTCGTTGTCCCACCTCGTAAAGTCAAGTTTTAGAGGATTTAATGGATTCAAAACAGGTTAATTTACCTAAATACCAGTGGAAAGGATATTGCGGGTTTAATGCACTGGATGCGGATGGAGTAAACGACCGGGTGGAGCATATCATATATGGGGCTATAGCGTGGCACTCCCTACCTTCTCCGTTCCCTTAATGCCCACTATACTGCACTTCAAGATATTCAATTTCCGCCAGGAATCTCCACGAGGGAGATGGGGTCCTCACCGCATGGCGTATTTTAGATGAAGACCGTTAACAACTCTTGGAATAATCTTCACTTGAATAATACGGAATATGTTTGAGGGAAAAAATGCAATTGTACAAGAATAAAGGGATTTCCAAAAATTCCCTTTTTATTCGTTTTCTGTCTTAGTCTTTCACTGTCTTGTCCCGTCCACCAACCTCCAGTTTTCCTGGAAGATTCGGTGAATTGAGGGAATGAATAAGAATGAAATCCGAGGCATTTCAGACTCTTCCTCGATGCCTTTCTCGCTTTCACTCTGCATTAACTCAAGAAATACAGCTTTCATTTCCATTGCTCTTATTTTTTTTACCAAGACGGTTTACTGAAAATGCACCCCTTCGAAGATTGCTTTTTTTTTACAGAGAAGATTCCTTCAAAATGAAACGACGTTTTCTCTCAATCGTACCAAAATGTGCGAACTTTTTCATATGTACATTTCTAATACTCGGACAAAAAACATACTCCGCTTGAGTATATCCCAGTCAACTTCAGAAATAACGTTCCGTTATATACTTACGTATATGTAGCTTGAGCTTTGGATGTTTTTCCTTCTCCCGTTTCTCCACTGCTGGAATAAATGGAAAAGGAATATGCGATCAGGATTTCACAGGGATTGCATTGCTTGTTTCTCTTCTTGACATTTTCCTATATTATCTACATACATCCATAACACCAACTTTTTTCTCCCTTGCCTTGCTCCCTGTCTCATGTTGGAAAGAAGCAAGCTCAGCTCCATCCATTGAGAGAGAGAAAGCGGATTTTTTCTTTCTTTCTTGTCTGTGAAAATATTATTCGAATTCCGAAAGGAATTTCATCAATAAATCTGCCGCATTTCCCTTTTTTCCTAAAAAAAAGAACATGGACTTTCAAACATACTTTTCTATCAGAGCTTGAGCTCCTCCGAGTAATATTACCGAGAGTAAAAGAAGCAACAGCAAAAGGAGCGACTTGATCCTTATTGGTTCATGTCATGACTTTTTCCTCTCTTTTTTCGCGATTGGAATACCCATTATTTTTCTTGTCGTTTTATACTTGGAGAAAATTGAGAGCTCTAGGGTTATACAAGGCTCACGAAAGTAACAAAGGAGGTAGGCATTTATTTCATGAAAAGTTAGGCAGAATAGGAGTCGTCCGTAAAACTTAAGAACTTCAGAAACTCCTTTTTTCACGAATAACAGCCTATTATTTGCTGACTGCTGCTGATCCAGACTTTTTGTAATATGTATGACAGATGCGATGCGTGCGTCTCTGTGTGTGTGTGTCTGTATATTCATGGAATGAAAGGAGAAAGCTGATCACCGATTTATATTGCTCCTTTTCCCGATCCTTCCCTCTCAATTGCTTTTTTGAGAGTGAGGAATGTCGGAACGTAATACGGAGAGGTGGGGAGGTAGGTAGGTTTGAATAACACCCCCTTCTTCCGGGAGACAAAGGTATTCCGTTTTTCATAGAAATGAGGTAGTCACATTTCGATGTACCCGACCCTACACGTTAGGTAGCTGCAAACCAAAGTGCAAAGCCATGATGATATTGTGTTTTCAGAGCGCTTGACTGTTTTTTAGACCCCCTTGAAGTTACTTGTATATGCTTAAAGACGTACAGCGCGTACAGCTTGGGGATTTATATGTATTTCTGTATTTCTATAAAAACAAACAGTATGGGAAAATTAACACGGAGACGACGTGGTTGATTTAATTTAACAATTATTGTCACATGTTGGTTATTTCTTCACATTTAAAACTCGGGATTGCATGGTTTGGTTAGTTTACGCATGAGGCTACAAGAAGGTGCAAGTCCTACTCTAGGTAAACCACAAATTAATTTACAAGTCCATTTGAGAGTGTTTTACACTGCTTTCGCAAGTAGTGCTTACTTTTCCTCTTTGTGAAACATTTCAGAAGAACTGGCATTTTGACTTGACTGGTGAATAGTGGGCTAAACATTTATTTCGGATTCCTCCAATCACGTCACGTGTGGTGACCCTGTGTAAAAGTATGACATAGATTCACAAGAGGAATAATAAGTTGTACGAAAAGGGGGAAAATAAAACGAAAAAAAAAAGATTCCAATTTAGCCAATGGAAATCACAAAAAGGATGATTCCCTTTTTTCCTCCCCAAGTTGGATAAGTATTGCCTAGTGTTTGCCCGAAGGAGAGAAGTCATTTTAAGACAATTTTTTGTCATACACTTTTCTCTCTTCCACTTATACAGTAATGACATACTTAGGAGGTTCCAGAAAGAGTCCTCTCAAATCCTAAAATGCTTTTATTCCAATTTTCTTCATCTTGAAAAAAGTTAGTGGTAAAAAGTGAGTAAAGTAGCTGAAGGAGAAGTAGCAGTCGTTTTTCTGTGCGTCCTGCTATTCCATGCCGTTTGCCTTGTTACATGAATGTGTTAGCTTTATAGTTGACTTCTTTTTCCCGTTTTCGCCTCCACATAGGAAGAAAATATATAAGCTATACTCGGCTTGGTAGAAAGTAGAATCTTCTAATAGCTAAGATATATTTATGGTGACGTGTATGATACCACAACGAGAGGCTCAGGCCAGTTATGCCTCCGGAAGAGAAACTGAAAGTCATCTTTGTGCTCACTTCGTCTCTGTCTACGTGTAATACTCCCTTTTTCCAACTAGGAAACGAGAGGGAGAGAGAGAGAGAGAGAAAGAGAGGGGCCAAGCAAAAATGGAATTTGATGTGGGGTTATGTATTCTATGATGGATGTATGAACATATATATAAAATGAACGTGCAATATATATATAAGAGTCTCTTTAGGCAGAATGGAATATGTGAACAAAACAAATGTATAGTTTTTCAATAAGTGAATAGACCACTAGAGTCTAAAGTGGAAGTGGACATACATACCCACACACATAATGTACTTTTTTTTTAGCTTTGAGCATTTTTGTATTTTTTTTCTAGTTTACTTTTCTCTCGATGATTTTTGAAGATATGATGAAAAGTTTTTTGTCATTCACTTAACTTGCAGAGATGGATGGGTAATATATTGGATAGAGAAGGAAGTAGAGTGGAGAAAAGAGTTGGCAATGAAAAAAAAAATCAGAAAAGAACTTGTAAATTCAATTGGTCGATTTGAGGTACTTGTACCACTGGAAAAAAGTGGAAGTGCTGCCAATAATGCAATCGGCGACGAAAATAGATTGATGTGCTTTCTAATAGGGGAAAAAAGTTTTTTAGTGGAGGATATTTTTTTTGACAAAAATGGGAGTAAAGAAACTAGCTAAAGGGAAAAAAGTTGAGAAAGTGAATTAATGCCTTTTTTTTAAAAAGTAAGTCGTTATGTTTAAGTTTCTATTCAAGTAACGCGACTCACATCCATGGGATTAAAATTAATGTAAAAGTTTTGGACTTTACTTCCATTCAAAATAATTATTTTTTCAACGTCAAATCATTGCAGGGTAGGTAATACGAACAGCGGAGTGATGCGTATTTCGCAAATTGAGAAGAATAATTATTTGGAGTCTACATGACATCATTAATAGGACTTCGGGGCCATGAATTAATGCCTTTTTTTAAAAATAAAAAGTAAGTCGTTATGTTTAAGTTTCTATTCAAGTAACGCGACTCACATCCATGGGATTAAAATTAATGTAAAAGTTTTTGGTGGACTTTACTTCCATTCAAAATAATTATTTTTTCAACTCCATTCATTGCAGGGTAGGTAATACGAACAGCGGAGTGATGCTTAGTTTGCAAATTGAGAAGAATAATTATTTGGTATCTACATGACATCATTAATAGGACTTCGGGGCCCAATTCACGATCAGCTCCCAGAGTCAAAATATGAATGAGTGTTTTACATTACGAGAGGGAATTTATATGTAAGAGTCTACATGACATCATTAATAGGACTTCGGGGCCCAATTCACGATCAGCTCCCAGAGTCAAAATATGAATGAGTGTTTTACATTACGAGAGGGAATTTATATGTAAGATATGTGGCGTCGCGGACATGTCCCTCCTTGATTTTTCGTATTCTGTTCTCTTTCCTGAATTACATTACCTCCTCTCTCAGTTTTTCCATTTCTTTTCTCTCTGAACAGATTCTCCTCTCTCCCTGCTACCTCTTTCCCTTCGTCAACTCATTTTTATTCTAGTTGTCCCGATGTATGACTATTTGGGCTTGCATGACACTCGCAAAAGGCGGAAGGGTCAGTCATGGGAGAAAGTTAGTTTATTCCTGTCTTCACTCTCACTGAGCAAGTCATACAAGCTTAGTCCTTCGTTCCATCGTATTTCTTATTTCCTTTATATAAGTATGTCGTTGTTGTTCCATTCTGCTTACGTAAAAAGAAGGAGACACAGACTCGAGCTTTCCCTGTGAAAAACTTGGACTGCCGAGGTTCCTAGCTGAATACTCTGGTTGACTGTTTTAGTATTCTGATTCTGTAACAGTCACATTCGACCAACATCCATACATAACATAGCAGGTTGACTACGACGCAGGCATAACATCAGATATTTTCTTTGAAACTTTTTCTTTTCTCCTCAGCCCGCTTCCTTGAAACATGCATTTTCGTTTTATTTTGTAGCGTTTTTATATATTACTACCACACTGGGCATGCATTATGTACAGAGATTTTATACGGAGAAAAAAAAGTTTGTCAGTCGTGGCACGCTTTTCCATCCCACCACCATTTACCAATCTACCGTGTGCCCATACATAAGCATCACACATCACATCGGAACAACGGCTCCATATCTTTTCCTAGCTTTTTTCTCTTTTTTCCTCCTATAGCCCAGCTTTGAATCCCAATTTGCGAAGCTTGACATTCAGATTGACATTCAGTGAGAGAGGTCAACCTGACAGGCAACATGCCAGTCAAATACCGATTCAAAAAGGAGTAAAAAAATACTTGCCTGTACAGCAGCAGCAGGAGCAGGCAACCAAGTGGAGTAGAAAACCAGTACCTTTTGTGTATTTATACATGTCCCTTATCAAGATTCAGAAGATGGAAAACTTGGAGGCACTCATGCAGCTTCTTTATCTTGTATATACATATAACACTAACGGTCCTTCCACTATGTGTTTCGTTACAAGAACGAGAGAGAGAGGGAGGAAAAAAATCTCTCCTCGGCTAGTTTACTTTTCACTTGATTCCATATACATTTTTTTGCAAAGTTATTCCCTCTGTTCAAACTGAGCCCCAGTTCAGTAGTCAAAGGGAATATAATAATAACAGAGGAAACATAACGTGGGATTGAACATGCAGCAGGGAATCATGATTGCCTAATGCATAAAGCATTTTATTCTTGACGGTGTGGTGGTGTACGTATTCCATGGTCTTCCACCCTGGACTCCCTTCACCTCTTTTCCTTTAGTGGAACGAGGAGGAGGATGTGTCTGTAAAAAAGGAATAAATAAAGGGTGGACGAGAGGAGAAAGCTGACTAGTAAAAAGCTATGGTTTAGATGCTGCGAATGAACAAGTAGGCAATAGGCATGAGTTATTGACAGCAAACGGGAAATTTCTCCTTGATTCTGTATTCTGATTCTTGGAATATACGTGTGTACTGAACTGACGCTGGCTCTGCTGACTTGCAGAGTGAGTCTATTCACATACATTCTAAAAAAAGAGAGAGAAGGCGACCCAATCGCATTCAAAGTTCGTGGCGTGAGCGGAATCCAAAGGTTTCGCTGACGGATGGATGGATAGCTGGATCTTCGGCAGGCCATACATATTTACGAAAAAATAGAGCACAAGAGTAAACAGTTTGAGCAGAGTTCCAGTCCAAAAACAGTTTCAGCAAAATATGCTCATATCAAAATTCAAGTGATTGCTAATACATATTCTTTCCGGAACATGTGTATCGAGCACAACCCATCTCTCGGGGTGGATAAAGTGGACCTGGGAAAGTATCAACATTTTTGTTTCCTTCTTGTTTGAAGTCCTCTGAATTTGATGTCTGGCACAATGTATATTTATATTGCTATCCAAAATAAAAATATTTCGCTTCCTCAGTTGGTTGGTTGGTTGGTTGGTTGGTTGCGGAGGTACAACCGTGGCACATGCATAAATGCATGTATGTATCATTTAGTTAGCCTCCAAGTAAAGATCCAATTTCCACTCACTCACTCAGTCAAATGCTACATAATAAAGTAAAAGTGAACCACTTGATTTTCAAGTCTGGGGGCATGTGAGCCGCTCAATCTCTTTGAATTTTTTTCCGCTTCTCCGCCATATGAAAGATTAGACCATTGTGGTCACTCATTCATGATATTGATGATGAGACTGGTATTGGAGTAAAAGAGGAATGAGACCAGCATAGCAAATAAGTAATGAGAAAATGCATGGTGCAGAGCAAAATGATAAACCTCAAAGAATTTCATACGGATGCAGTCAGAATAAAAACTTGAAGATTCTCTACCGTCCATTGAATCACCCGGCTTTTGATTATCATTAAAGAACAACAACTGCTGGCTACACAGTTAACTGGATGGACTGATACTTCATCGTGAAAAGTTTGCTCTGCAAAGGCGGTGGTGGGTCACGGATCGAAAAAAAGGGTAGAAAAATAAGGGTGAAATGACGATAAGCATTATGTTGAAGCCTGTGATGTATATTCAGGTTGTGTACCCGAGAAGGAAACACAATGCAACAAAAGTTGCTCGATAGGAGTAAAATAGAATGACGTAACTCATTTATTATACAGATGAATCCAAGCCGACAAGGGTGCAAATGAACTGTTTTTGGGTGAAAAAGTGGAAATCTCTTTTGACGCATTGGATATATTTTTTCGGGTTTGGGTACAGCTCATTCCCAAGCCCAAGTCCTTTTTCCTCTACGTATGTGTGAATGCATGCATGGTGTACAATGATAAATGTGATGGAAAAGGGAAGTTTGAGCATCATTTTATATTTTACATTATATTATACATATATCATCATCCTTGGCTATATACGACTTCTGAAGGGATGCTATAAGCCAATCAAATAAATAAATGAGGTTGTTCCATTCATTCAGAGTTAGAGAGAGAGAGAGAGAGAGAGAGAGAGAGCACAGCAGAATATCATCAAGTTTTGCTCACAACAAGTCTTGATCATCTTCATAGCAGGCAATTTCCTTTTTCCTTCTTTTTTCTCTAAAAAATGGAAGAAAACTTGAGTAAAATCGCGCTAGAATCATTACCCCAAAGGTTTTTTCTTGTTTGCACGTAATGCATGATAAATGTGGATATGTAGAGAGAAAACAGCAGCAGGTAATAATATTAACCTAAGTAGGTAAACGACTGTTGCCGCTATAAACTCGGTGGAGATGACTGATCTCTTTATTTTTACGTTTTTCTGGAAAGATACATCTGCTTGAGAGGTCTAAATGGGAATAAAAGCCGGTGCGGGTGCGAACAACCCAAAATTTCATATTAGGAATATTATCTACAAAAAAAGCAAAATTGGACCTTGCTTATATAACTAGGTATGTGGCTAGGGAAAATGAGCCATTTCTACCAAAGAAAATATGGTTTTGTGGAAAATGTAAAATGCTTGAGAGAGGTACACACGCGGAGAGTATATGGACATACGTAGTATGATCATTATAAAAATCCATTCTTCATGTTGAAAGATTCATATCCAGTGCGAGCACCGTCTGCGGAGCCTGATATATATAGCGTTTTTGTAATTCCACCAGAGCGTCTTAAAATACATATTTTCATGCCACAACTGTAAAAGAGCTTGACTTTATTGCAGTCCGAGCAAAGTATAGGGCTACTCCCACCCGTCCGACACTCGTGTATACGGCTTACCCTGTCGTACGTACGCCGAACGCCGTTTTCCACTCTCCCCAATTTTAAGAGCTTCTCTCTGGAGTTTCTCCCTTCCGTTAAAATTGCAGTGGAAAAATTGTCTGGAATGATAAATTACCTAATTTACAGGGCTCAGGTGGTCAATTGCTCTATATAAATCGGTTCTTCACTTGGGGCCGAATAACAAAAGGGCGTTGTGACAAATTGAAACTTCTTTCCCTTGTTCACAATCGCCTTTTGGACTACTACCACTTCAGCAGCACATTCATTGGCTACTTGGATGCAACTAGAATGTATGTAAATGCTAGTGTAGTAAGAGCCAGTTGCATAATATATATAACATTATAGCACTAGAAAATACTACACGGATTGTGAATAAAATTGGTAAAAAAAACTTTATCGTCCCATGCAACAGCTTATATCTACAACTCAACTCAAACTCTTCAACCGAAGGGTTGCATTGGGGCGTTTGGGACTCGAATGAAATTAAGCAAGCGCAAGTAAAAAAAGTCTGCGCCACTTTCCGTTCCCCTTCCCATTCTTCCTGGCAACTTAACATTCAAATTGTATGCATACTTTACAATTTAAAATCCCGTACGCATGTCTCATCCCTATAAAACCACGCATATCCTACTAGAGTCCAACAACACGCACCTCCTTCCTTTCCGTGTCGTGTTGTGTGAGCTGATATGCATGCATATCAATGAGAGAGAGAGAGAGAGAGAGGGATAGCTCATATCAATGTTTACAAGATTACCATAATATTCATGCATGAATACATTTCATGCTTTTTACCACCGACAACTCCCCTTTTTCAAGACTGAAAAACTCGTCGCACAACCCTTCCTTTTTGTGCTTGGATTATGCGTACTCATCTCATTGTTTTGTAGCACTTCGTCCATGTTACTTTTTACCAGATCAAGTGTTATGGGTAAAAAACACATATATTATTTTCATCTTCTGAAAAGTGCAATTGCTGTTGAAACAAGGCGCGGCTTGTGGGTCCTTGAAAGGTAAAAAAAGTTCTTCCCTTAACCTTTCCTACAAACGCATTTACATATCATTAAACCCGCACCAAATCCGATGGTGATCCCTTCCCAAAGTTAAAAAAGTTAAAAAGTGCTGAAGTGATCAAGTGAGATCGAGAGTGAAATTTTAGAATGGAAACGAATGCAAATGAAGCCGTTTCCTTCCCCAAAGCACCAAAGGGGAATCCCTTGAAGAAACAATGACCTTGCTGGGATTCATTCCTTTTCACAGTTTTTTTATTAGTATTCACAGCGTGAACTTTAAATTACTTAAAAGTGTTCCAACTGGGATTTCTCTTATGAGTTTTTATTTCGCTTTCATAAATATTCAGCTCGAGAAATTATAATGGTTGAAAATGACTCAAATATGTTGTTTCTGGAACAGCAGGAAGGAACATTGTTGTTACTTTATAGTAAAGCTTTTATATGCTTTTTTGTTTCAGGTTATACCATTTGACATATAAGTTGATATGGGTAAGAAAACGAGAAGGAATTCACTTTTGGTGTTGTATTTATGACGGTGTGCTCATGCATTAAGTGCTTGTTATGATAATCCACTTGAATGCTTTATGAATATTACATTACTGTAGGTCAGGTAGACAGAATTCAAATCTTGGAGTTTTCCCATCTGCAAGGTGTAACTAGTTTGTGTGCAGTTATATATTAAGTATGTAAAAATGCCGTGTTCCATGGGAAGTAAGAAAAAGGCTCGCATGGGATTACGCGTAATTTCCATTAAAGTAACTTTTGTCTGGATGGGAAAGATGAAGAGATTTATTTAAAATGCTGATGACTCCCAAAAGGAAATTCGAGAAGGGAAATATCAGAACATGTCTTGGACTTTCATGCATGACAAAATCTATTTTGGATTTGGGACGTTTGAGACGCAGACACTTGAGTTTGACGTAGGTTAGGCATGTCTGCGTATGTGGGACTGATTACATAATTCCCTTGCCCTGGATTAATTTAGTACAACATGTATCGGAAAAAAGTGAGCAGGCGACAGAACCGGAAGACGAATAAACCTGTTTTCTCATTGTTATCACATTTAAAAAAAACATAATGGATGTGATTTTAAAATGAATTCGTCAATCAAGTAATTCATTCAAATTTCTCATTACTAAATCCAGAAACATTCTCAAGTTTAACGGACTCGGTCGGATTCAAGCACAGAAGCAAACCCAAACAGCTATTCATATCCAAACGAGACCAAGAATGAGTTAACACCGAGAATCAAGAACCATTCATTTTTAATCTTCCAAAAAAAGTCGGCTCTCACATCAGCCAATCGTGTGTCTGAGCGAGCGATGCTATCATTAGATCCTAATTCCCAATTCCTGGAACAGATTTCCGGCAGATGAGCCCCAAGTCAGAAGTATTCCACTTGGTGAGCTTCCTGTTCACTATTAATCTGTACATCTTCTCAAACAACAATATAAATACGCGGAGAAGGTTACAAGCAAAGGAGCCTCTTTCATTTCGTGTATATTACCTATTTCTCGTTTCTCACAAACGTTAGGTACATTTTCTGTAAACTGAACCTCTGCTGGACATATATAACTACTGTTTGCATTTCTATAGATTAATATACTCCGCAAGAAGTCTGTAAATAGGCCACTACCAATTTACCTTTTCGTAAAAAAGAAGAAGAAATAACCCAACTCGGCTCCAACGGAGAAGGATAACCACACAGACGGAGATGTAAACCTCCTCGCCTTGTAAAGATCATCTAGTCGTCAATCTTTTCCCTTATATATCACACAACTGACCTATCTCACAGAATCTTGTGCGGAGGGAGTAAAAAACCTTTTTAAGTATATGCTGAATTATGTACAAAAATACCAATCCATCTCAACAAAGTTGCATTACGTTGCATATTCAGGGTTTATTTTTCTTGAACAAAAAAGGCAACTCAAAAAAGGGTCTCTTATTTAATAAGCTCGACCTCATTATTATTGTATAATCCTTCAAAAAGAGGATGTTTGCTGCATACGTTGCATATTCAGGGTTTATTTTTCTTGAACAAAAAAGGCAACTCAAAAAAGGGTCTCTTATTTAATAAGCTCGACCTCATTATTATTGTATAATCCTTCAAAAAGAGGATGTTAGCTGCCTTCCCTCACATCTCTTTTGGGTTATCGTCATTACTTTGTACTTAACAATTATGAGCATGTATTGGAAGAAGAAGAAGTGATAAAATAGATTTCTTTTTTTACTTTTTTACGCATTAGCAGCCCACGGTTGGGAAACCACTTGATGTGATATAATTTCCTTAAGAAAGAGATGTAACTTTACTAGAAAATGAGCAACATTTTTGGGCAAAGAAAAAAACAACAACAAGGCTTTTTTAATGTGGACTTTTCGGTTTAAAAAAGTAGGTCAAGGGATGAGAGTTTTTTATTGCTTCTTTTACTCCTACCTGCCTGCCTGCCTGCCATGGAACATGTGCAGTGACCGATAATAATAATAATGGGTACTTCACGCATCGATATATATTTTGGGTATTGGTTAATAAATGGTATGTACCCGAAAAAATTCTTGAGTTGTAAAAAACGTATCATGTTTATACGTTCGCAATATGACTGACTACGCAGACACAGGCACAGAGAGTGAGTGACTGTTATATTTTACACGTTATTTGCTATTCACCATTTACCAGTTTTTTAAAATAGAAACCTAATTTCCTTGCATTTTGAAATCACTTCAAGGACGCACCATCTGGGATTTTGGGACTTTGGAAAGACTCTCTTTGTGCCTATGCCTGGTTGATTGACTTTTGAATGTGGGTAGGGAAACGCATTTCTACAAAAAAAATAGTGTCATCCTCGTCATCATGAGGTGTAAACATGCACACTTGTATTTAACGGGGATATTAAGGGTTGAAAAAGAGTGGAGTGGGGGTTTTTTCTAAAGATTTCTGTCATTCTAAAACTGACATGTCATTAATTATAGCTATATAATTCCTTCAAAATATTTTTTTTCTTTGAAATTACCTGACGAGGCAAATGGGAAATGAGATGAGCACGACACGGAAAAGTTTACATAGGAAAATACATTTTTTTAAAGTTCAAAGTTCCGTATTCATCAGTTAATTAATAAATATCCATGCTTTTGGGATTTTGTTTCGCGGTGGGGTAACGTTTGGAAAAATATACGAGACAGGAGCATTCTTCTAGACACAGTAGCATTTTTATGAAGGGAATATCTTTTACAAAGTCGAGATAATTACTTTAAATTTAAACTTTTATTGTCAATAGATTGGCAGAGTGTCTTAAATTATGTTAAGAATTACTTCAGGTTCATGGTTTTTAACACGCAATGACGCAGTCTTAAAAAAGATGAACCGGATTTTCACGTTGTGAAGTTAATTATAGCACCTGCTGTGTGTTATCTGTGCATTCCTCTGTAGCGTATCAACATCAACCATGGTTTTAATTGAATTTTATGTTAACTTTTTTCTTAGGATTCAGATAAACTAGCATAAACGAATTTATGTTGTATTTATACGTCAGTACAAACTAAATTTATTCTATGTACGTATTTACCTAATAGATTAGTTAGTGTGCTTTGCAAATTGTTGTTCCAAAGTTTTCCTCCAATTGCAATTCCCGCACATGTTTTACCCGTTTGTAAATTATGAAACAAAACTACCCTTTGTCATTACCTTTTATTTTCGCGTCATATATTGCCCCCGAGTTGTATTATGCAGTCAAAAAATACGCCTCTACACTCCAGTCGACGTTCGCGTCCGCTGTGCTGTCATCCATTTTCATATAATTTGAAAGCATGACACAAGTCCTTCGCTGCCAGAGCATACGCTTTTTCTTTATAACAATACTTTGATATACCCCTGTCTGCCCTGCCTATTTCCTTAGACATTTAGGGATAATATGCACTTCCACTTTTTTATTATGAAAGAGGAGAGCATCCCGAAAATTCCCCAGGCTTTCTCCTTCACTAGTTCAGCGAGAGTGACTTTTTAGGGCGGATGGAATTATGATGTTCCATAAGTGTCGGAACTGCTCATTTTCATGATGAGTTATGGAAAATTGTGTAAAGGATGAGTGATGTTCCCATTTACCGTTCCTTTCCGTCCGTCGCTTCTCATCATCATCCTTCTCCTCTTATATTCCAGAGTGTAATATTCCAGCAGCCTTCCACTCGTTTTCCATGTGACTCTCATCGTCTTCCCGTCGCGGCGTAATATGTATGAAGGAACCCCGTACTTTATATTACATTATGCCAAGAAAAAAAGTGAGAGAATGAGAATAGTAGTGTTGGTAGCTCCTCTCCCATGCTTTTACTTTTTGCAGCTGGTTGAAAATGTTGATGTGATGTGATCCATTTTCACTAGATGCCAAAACGGAAAACATCCTACACATTTTTATAACTATATTACCTACCTCCTCTGTTATTGCCTCCTTTTCCTTGTCTTCCCGAGTGTTTCCTAGCTTTCCTCCGTCAGCTCTTCGCCCCGTTTTTTTAAAAGGTAATATAGTATATTATAAATGTCTCACGTTGATATGTCAGTGCCATTGGTGGTGTGATGAGATGTGATGAAATTACATTTTTCTCCTATTGTAATAATCTTTGGCGGAAAAAAATAGAGAATATGATAAAGGGGAATGTGTCTCTGTGCTAGAACGAGAATAATGTGATGCATCACATGTACATTTTCTCTTACCTTCCATTCCATCCTTCCATCTCAGTTAATAATGCACCGTCCGTACGCTCAGCCTTCCCTGTAAAAGTAAAAATAGGCCCATCCTTATACATATTCAGAGAGGAATACTACTCACTTGTGTGTGCCATACATACATATGAATGACTGAAAGCATTTCACTTTTTCTGTCACGATGACGCACAATGACGCAAAAAGCAGAGAGAAAAGAGGAAGGAAATGCTAAAAAATAAGGAATACTCATGAACCCCTGGGTATACTACTTTAAGGGAAAGTGGTGCTTTTTTCTGGAGGAAGCTCCCATATCGCCTATACGCTTTTCAACCAGTATCTGTCAGCCAGTTTTTGTACTAATGAAATAAACAAAACTGAAGGATGATTATGGAAGACGTGCCAGTCTTTTTTTTGCCTTCTTGTCTCGTCATGACTCTCAAAAAGTGTAAGCTCTCCCTCTGACTGAACTGCTGCTGCTGGGGAGGCTTGTGTGCATGCTTATTATTTCTATTGTTATTATTATGTAGTGTCTTTCCTGAATGGGAAGGTTTTCCTTCCTATTTACATGACGGACTGACAACTGCCAGCAGCGCGGAGCACAGCACAGCACCAACCAACCAACCAACAACTTTTCTATTACAGACAGATAATGTTTTCCCTGTAGATACATACCCTATAAGAATATTATTCATGTTGCATACATTTCCCGGAATGAGAATGAAAGTGTAGCCGAGTGTAATGATAAAGAAAAAATATGCGTATATATATTTTCTCTCTATTTTTGTCTCCAGTTTTTCCAACCATATATAGCCCGTTTCCTCTGTGAAGAGGAGCATCGTTATCACTGGCGAAAAAAAAGTCGTGGCAGTTGAGCACACTGTCGTGCCACTTGTTTATACCTTGAGCAGCAGCATATTTTATGATGAAAAGGAAAAGGAAAAAAAAATTCAGAGTGTCATATCGATCCATAATAATAATAAGAATGAATATATGTACATACCTGCATAGATGTTCCTCCCTTTTTGCCCTTATACCCATATGCTATTGCAAAGAAAACTTGGTGGCTGATGTGGGGGTATAGAAGAAAACGTTAAGGAACGGAACTTGCAACAGCAATTTTCTCTGTTGGCACAGCCAACAGCATTCACATTCACATCAACTTTCTTTAGCAGCAGTAGCCCAAGTACCACCACCAGGACCATCACTAGCATAAAATTGTGCTTGTTTGCTTGCCCACTTCCTATTTCTACTTGGTCTTTATGCTCTAGGGTGATTTCTAGCTGTCTTTCTTTCCTCCTTTCTATCTGTCCATATTATTGATATTGCTACAACATGCATGTATAAAAGTTCCTACTTGACAGGAGCACTTGAGCTCGTTATACTAAATTCCTATTTTTTCCTTGTTGTAATATTTTCTATACGGGATGCTAGGACTTAGGAGCCCACTCTTAAAGGTCTGCTCTGTCAGAGCGACGGACCACACCGCCGCTCCTTACACTCCTGTCAAGAAAAATTGCATAAGAAACTTGAAGGGAAAAAAGGAGTTTGAGAGAGGGAATATAATATGGAGGTGGCAGTCGTGGTTTTCCCTCCATTTCATTCGCTAAAAGTTTGAAGGCGGTTTGAATAGAAGAGGAGGAAAAATAGAAAGGAGAAAGGAGGCGGACTGTCATGGATGTCTTTTTGGAGAGTGTCAACCGCGTATTTCCCTACGCTATTTTCTCCTCTTTCATATTTTATCTCCACTTCTTCGCTTTTCTCTCTCGTCTTTAGTGAAAACACGCTTTCTCACAGGAACCCTCTTTGTATAGCCAGTTTCACGAGAAAAAACGGAAAGTACATTAGACTGGTAAAAAAAGGCGGCATGAATGCTCACGACGTGAATATGTGAAGTAACTTTGGGGACACGAGGAGCGGATGTGTAGTCAAAGTACGTCTTGGAAAAAAAATATGGAAGAAAAAAGGAAGCATACATCACATCACGCAAGGAGTTGAATTGCGTTTTTCGTCCAATAATATTAATATGAATGATATATAGTATATATGGCACCCCCTCAGTCCCAAGAAATTTATAAAGGTTTTACACTAAGACCCTATTTTTTCTTCTTCTTCTAAGCTCATGGAAATGTGTGGAGCTCCCATCTGAATGCCCTACGTGGTTTCATATAAACTTGCAATGTGACAAAGACTTAAGCCTCCCTTCCCTCTATTCCCATGAAGCTATAGAGAAGTTATATGTAGATTTTATAAAGGAGGTAAACGAGTACGGGTAGTGAAAGGTGAACTACTGAAATAACGGGAATGGAAGCCAAAATGAAGAATTTTGTATCCCGGTCCAGAGCATTAATTCCATAATCCGATGAAAACTAAATGATGTGGCAGAGTCCGATAAAAGCAATTAATTTTTAATATTATTAGCGGCGAATCGTAAAACTTATATATGTGGAGCGCCTCTATAGCACATTTCTCGAGGTTGGTTAGATAGAACCTGCTGCTGTACGTGGAATGCACGATTCAGCGTCTTTTCCCTGGTGTAAATGGCCTTCCTGTATAATACCATATCGGCTCATTAGTATTTGTTGGTGATATAAAGAGGGAAACATTTTTAGGGAAATTCCCTCCAAGTACACAGGAGGAATGGCTACAGTAGTCCTACTACGTACCATAATTGAATATGTATTATAATAATAACGGCATATTTATGTATTCGTAAAAATCGACCACAGAGTAGAAAGTGGGGAGAAGTCATGCGTAAAAACAAAAATGCCATTTTTCTCTAACATTATACTTCCCCGGTTTTTCTCTCCCTTTTGTTTTTTCCTTTCGCTCTCTCTCTTTCCCAGCCAAAATAACTTGGAAAAATGCAAGTTCTCTCCAGAGAGAGGCGAGAGGGAAAAAAGTAAAAAGAAGATTTGCCTTTTTGTATTGATCGCCTAGCTGGAGGCAATTAATAACGGCTTGAGTTCGCATTAAACGTGAATGATTATCATGCCAATCCCATATGAGATCAAAATGGGGAAACAACCGGGCAGACTGCATATTCCTACCCATGAACTTGCAAGCCAGTATAGCAGAATTATTAAAACCACTCCAGATTCCCGTCCGTATTCCTCCACAACGGGAAAAAATGAGAGGGTGATCGTATTCACTGCAGAAGGGAAATTCTCCTAATAATAATCATCGTTTTTAGTATAGTCATAACTAATGCAGTCTAATATCCCAGGAATACTTCTTGCATTATTATTATTTCATAAAGGGCTGCCTTTGGCAGGGGCTACTGGGCTAGCGGGGCTAGGAGCATTAGGCCTGTTCCAATCTGACAAGTACACAAAAAGCGGAGGCAATGTCTTTTCTGCGCTTTTCTTTGTATACAAAATGCATGCAACCAACACTGACTGACAATACAATACATTCAAGCAAATATATGTCCAATTTTGATGCAATAATGAATGATATACATAGTGCCTGCCAACTACCACCAACTGGAAACGTGCTCAACAATTCCATAAAAACACTAAAGGAATAATATATTCGGAGAAACAAAACTTTTTTTCCCTGATATTTCCTTCCCCCGTCCTTACTAGACCCACAACGGCACGGAGAAAAGCACAATGTGAATAAATGTGGATAAAAACTAAAGCATGTGATGGTGGTGGGGAAAAAGAGCGAGAGAGGAAAAGAGCCAAGACATCTTTGCCAAGTCAGTGGGCAATTTCCATCTCAGTCAGTCACATTACATTAATACATTACATTAGTGAAGGAGAAGAGAGAAAGGGAAAAAAGTTTTGTTATTATCTATTATGAGTTTTTCATGTCATTAGAATGGTATTAAGAGTGTACATATGGGGAAGCAGAGAGAGTCCTGGTTTCGGTCCCAGTGTTTAAGCATGCATGAACGAAAAACTTAACTGGAAATGTTTTCATACTACAGATTCCTATACGAGGAGGAGAAGACGGTAGTGCTAATAGGATTTTACACGAAAGTCGAAGGACCTGCTTCCATTTCATCTGGCGAAACGTAGATTGTGTACATACATCACATATTACACAAGAGCACAACTTTTATGCTTAATTCCATTTCATGATATCTAAAGGGAAAAAGTTGAGCCAATGCAATGCAATGTGGTTTTCTGCATATACCTACAATATAAAGTAGAACGGACTCACCACATTAACCTTAAAATGACCCAACTTTTTATGAAATACAGCACTAAAGTACATTCATAATGCTCATAAGGCATTTGGGAAAGGCTCCACTTGGCTTGTGTGTCGTATTCATACCTAACTGAGGTAGAGAAGAAAAAAAAAAGTACGATAAAAGTGAAAGATATATTTTTCGGTGTGTGGTAACGTAACTGGTAACCCGTATATGCATGTATGCAAGTTGAATGCCAAAAGAATCGAATATTCCTTCCTAGCTGTCCAGAGGAAGGAGGGAAAAAAGTAAGGGAGATAAGAGCAATAACTGGAAAGTGTGGCCAGGAATATGAAATAGGGTTGTAAAAGCACAAGCTAGTCAACATTACTGCTGGTCCGAGCTCTTTTGTACCTTTCCCCCCAAAGACCAGGGCCCTTTATGCTTATCATCATAATCATCTTCGTCATCATAATATTATTACATTAACTTTTTCTTCCGACTCTCTAGCTGCTGTATGCACGCATTTACCATTCACCGAAAATATAAAACTTTCACTGCCCCCTCCTTGGTGTATTATTCCATGCGCATTTTGCAGAATGGGTTGTGTACCTAATTCGGACCAAGAGAGAGAGAGAGAGAGTAGCTAATTAAACTGCCTAATAACTAATGGTCTACATTTTGCAGAGACAGATAGCTAAAAACTACTACTACTACTCCCACTCCCTCCGTGCTTGCGCTGAGGAGGAAATAGTTTTGGTGTTGGGCTATAATGAGGTCTCCACGTAGATTGCTGGATGGAACCGGGGGCTAAAGCATACTTTTGTGAAAGCATTTTTATTTCTAGGAATAAGTAATGTATACCTTAGACGTGCTTAATATTAGTCTCTGCTCTCCCACTAAATACTTTCATACATACAAATTACCTCGGTAAAAGTAATCTTGGATGTAAAGAATGTGAGCGCTGGCCGCCGTTATTTCCGTTCTGGTTCCACCCCACTTTCGAATGCAAGTTGAAGGGGGAAATGTAAGCAAAAATTATTATGATTATTCCAGCATTTTACTTGGACTGGTTGGTGGTTGGTTATGGTTTTCCGGGGAAAAATACCGAGATGACTTTTACTTATGTGCTTGTGCAGAGAGATACGGCGGACGTGACTTGAGTAATCATTGCAAATATGATGAGTCTTGGTATAATGCTAGTTAGCCACGCTGGTCACTTTTCATTTCCATTCCGGCGGTGTGCACTGGTTCATGCTAAATACAGTGAAACATGGGAATATTAAGTTGAACTTTTTGCACATACAAAATGTTCATAAACTTTTACTTTCATAAAGCTATCTTAAGATTACGTATTCAACATTTGCATGTTGAGCAATCACTTTGAAGCAATTTTAGAACTGTATACCTATTTTTTATGGAAATGGAAAAATGTTCAAAATGACTGACAAGGCAAGTGTATCATGAATCCGGCATATTATAGTGTAATTTGAGGGTAGCCAAGTGTAACGGTTAGGTGTTGGGATTGTGATATCAAAAAATCACGCTCCAACCAGGAGAATGCACACGAAGGAAAATTGGAAGTTGCCAAAAATTGATTCTTTTCCTTCAAAGTAATGGAGGGGAGATAATGCATCTCAAACTAGACCGACAGAGACAGAGCACAATAAACCTGGTACGTTAGATAAATCTGACTTCCAGTATAATTAGGTGGACAAGCTAACCAATGTACAAGTCAATGGTAATTTATAAGGTTAAACCTGATTCCCCAAGATTTCTCATACATTCACCGTTCACATCCCACCTCTCCTCCTATGAATATGTATGTATATATGCGAAAACAATCTCGCCGTGAGTTTCAAGAGGAATAAGTAATTTGGAATAATTGGAGACTCTGCAGGCATTTCATGGCATCACGACTCCACTAATTAGCTTGTTTCAGGGAGCAAAGAAATGATAATAGAGTATTTTTGTAGGGAACGAAGGAAAGAGCATACGATACGAAGTCGACGACGACGTGTTCATCGAGGTAATTCCAAGTGATGCATATGCAATTTATTTTTTCTAACACTCCACTTCTTCCTCTTGCCAGTGTGTGTGTGTGTGTGTGTGTGTGTGTGTACCTGTTGTCGTACCACCTTCCTCCTCTGCAATATTAAATAACAAGACAATTTTTTCTCGTTTGAAATCATCCTAACTAGATGAAGAGGATGCCTGACTGATAATAATTGTATTTTTGCTACTAATTTTCTGCTACTTTGTGGCCACTGTGAAGAACCCAAGCTGTCATTTAAAATGAGGAGCGAGTGTAGATATATGGGATACATTCAAGATATTATTATGGAAGCTCATGATCATATATATATACCTATATAGTATTCACCACAAAAAGTATAATTTCCATTTTTACATGTGAAACCACAAAAACAGGAGCTGAGCACTGTGCGGTTCTCACTGTCAGTTTCGTCACTTTTTATATCTGAAAAATGATTTAAATCCCTTTTTGTAAGATTCATAGGTGCGTAACACCCGTAATTGGTGTAGGTAACTTTGTTTCCTTTGGACTTGACTCAAAACTCGGGTTTGCGTTTGCCCTGAGAGTGGAATGGCCCTTCAGAATATGAATGTGTTTATACTTTTTTTGTACAACTCGCACAAAATAACCAAAAAACCGTATGTAACTTATCGTCATCATCCCATCACGTAACGATCTATTTCAAACTTGAGGCAAAACTTGAGACCTCAAAAAGAAAAAGAAAGAACTTTTAAGGAAAAGCCATAAACCGACGATAATAAATATTACATGTTTACTCTTAGCTGTTCATTTGTATCACGTGCTTGCGTCCCTTGTACTTGTACCTCCATGCCGCAAAGCACTTTGTAAGGGTACTTCATCATATTTTTGGTTGTTTACTAAAACTTCTTCATTTCAACTGGAATCTCGTTTATTAATTTTTTTGTATGTCGTTCTCTGAATACCTTTTCTTCGTCTAGAGATATTCCATGCCACAAAAATGTATTTTATGTTATGGGTGAGTAAAAAGATGAGAGTTTTTGTTGTGGGTGTACCTCATCGCGTCAAAGAATTGCACGAAATCCACAAAATTTCCTGCTTTTTCCCATCCCATTATTATTCCCGTTGAAATATATATGGGTGTTGTTAGAAGATTCTATCATTTAGCATTGTCAATGACCAAGTAATGTCGTTCATTTTACCATTGTTTTCCTCTTTCCACACCACACCGCACGCTCTTTTGAACAGGAGCCTATAGGTATACACACGATACGTAGGTAGGTTTAAAGGTACTGTTCGGTTATATAGGTAGACGTGTGCCTTCATAACAGATGGGAAAAAAGTTAATTGATTGGTTTTCTTTTGAAAATGAGGATTCGAGGAAACTAAAAATGAATTATGAGCATTCCGTTGCTAACTAATGAGCTACTCCTGTTGGATGTTACACGCAGAAAACATACCGTACTCAAGTGTGAACTGTGTGGATGACCAACGCAGCTGCTACCTTCGCCCATAGTAAATTACGCTACTAATTGTAAATTATATTATTACATTTAGGATAAATAAGCTAACAATACAAAACTTTTGAGCTTTTGGTAGATAGCGATTCGAGTCATTATTCCTTAAATATACAACTGATGCATAAGTATGATATTATGAGTCGATGAAAGGTATATAACAAGCGTTATAAATAACGGGATTCCGATTCCCTAAGGTAGTGTCGCGTGGTCGCGTCCGGAAGACATAGTATTGTGATGCTGATAAGTGTGAAACTTCTTAATAGAATTAAATGTGTTTTGCATAACACAGTATTTGTCCTCTCCTCTTCCATTACGCGTCTTCCTCGCGTACAATAGGTAATAGGTATATATATAGGCATTGGCATTCGTTCAAAAAAGCTTCAGCGTTGCGTATTTCCAGGAACATGACAAACAATGCTTCCTTCAAACATGAATGTATTAATAAAAACCACTACTGGGTTTACATCATATTATGTTAATTCCTATTTACGCGTTTTAAAATGCACAGAATCCAATCTCCCTGAAATATTTATTTTGCAATTATTCCAGGAACATGACAAATAATGCTTCCTTCAAACATGAATGTATTAATAAAAACCACTACTGGGTTTACATATTATATGTTAATTCCAATTTACGCGTTTTAAAATGCACAGAATCCAATCTCCCTGAAATATTTATTTTGCAATTTATTTACAAAATGGGAGATCATACAAAATCACAGCATTATTTTTCTATACACTCTTTGTTGACGTACTTCATAATACTGTATTCCTTGTTTGGGCCATATTGCAGATGCTGGAGACCACCTGCTCTCTCCTTTAACTGCAAAGAAGTTGGAGCTCCAGACGGAGGAATTTCAAAACATCCTTATCCAAACTACTGCCAATACTTTGTGTACTGTGTGAAACAGGTTCCGTTTGTATCCGCATGTCCACCCTTGACGTATTTTAATGAAGCCACCAGCGAGTGCGACTTTCTTGAAAATGTCAACTCTTGCAGCAACAGCATCAGCAACCCTAGTAAATTGAATTAAACTAAAAATGTATAATATACTACGTAAAAATCTGTTGTAAATACGGATTTTGAAATATCTAATTAGATGAGGACCAGGAGTGGACTGTTTTACCAACAAATCCCAGCGGGGAAAAGGTTAACGACTGCTCCATGCGCATCAGTAGCCGGTATCCCTTGAAGTACGGCGACTGCGGAAAATATGTGGATTGTATTCATGGGAAAGCTATACGAAAGGAATGTCACCTCAATCAGCTATTTGATGTGGACACCAACGAATGCCAAGATCCTGAACGGACCCGATGCTGGCATCCAGATCCTCCGCCTGGAGATGGAGATGGTTCTGGAGATGGTGCTGGAGACAATAATAACAATAATGACCTGATTGATTATGTGGACGACACCGGAGCCGTTCCTGAAGACAAAGAGCCTACCACGCAACACGTCGAAGGACCATTCAAAGCGGGTTCCGTGATCCAAGCGGAGATGTACTACGTTGACGGAGTCTTTTACAAGATTGACCAATCTGAAGCTGCTGGTGGCAAACCCTTTAAAGGTCATGCGAGTGAGCGAGAAGGAGCTCCAAAGCTACACATGTTTACAGCTCAAGATGCCGAAATATTTTTAGATAAATATGGTCGGCGACGGTTTGAAGCTAAAACAGAAATTGAGTGGATGCCTCATCCCGTCCGGGATCACGAGGAAGACGGAGGAAGCGCAACCTTCACAAGTATTATTATGAAAAATGACGGAGAATGGACATTACCGGAGGAGTGCCCAAAGGGCAAATATGTAAACGGATTGTCAGTCCTCCGACGTGCCAAAATGGCCAAAGGGGTCCTGGATAATGGTAAATCACGCGCCACATCTTATACTTTAACTCCATATGAATATGATTCGATGTAAAACCATGTGCTGAACTACTTTTACCTTGTGAAGTCGGGGTAATATCCCTTTCCTTCCAATGTTTCTCTCCGCACGACTTTGGGAGACCTATTGCGAGTGAAGATCCGCCCGATGTTCCTCTTGAGCCTCCACCAAGGGATTATATTTCGTGGGTGGCTCCTGACGCTCCACACACTGACAGCCGTTACCCACAATATTACGAATGCGAAAACGGCTCTTTTGCAGTTGGGTTTCAGTTGAATCAGGATCCGGACCATGGAGCATTTGATGATGTGAGAACTATTGTAGAATTATAATTATTTATTTATTACACATATAGCAATAATATAACATTATTTGAAAACTTTTAGATGGCCACAGCTAACGTGAGACTGCTATGCTCATTTGGTGAGCACGCTGTGAAACCTTACTGGTTGGCCGACTATCAAGAAACTTCCAGGGTAGAGGGGGAATGGACTGACGAAATTTACTGTAAGCCGAGGCAGGCCGCTTGTGGAGGGACCATGCAAATGATGAAATATATTGACAGTAAGAAAATCTATAATTATTCGCAATCTAGGATCATTACTAGAAGAAGTTTCTATATACGTACTTTGCTCTTTTTAATTCGCAGAGGTCAATCTGACGGTGCACGACAACACGGGGTTAAACAGTGTAAAAGTACGTTCTTGAACAGATTACCTGAGGTCTCAACTGATTTAGCAATTGTAATGTATTGAATTTCTCAAAATCGCATTCCTTTTCTAGGTACGCTGTTGTGACGTCAGGAATCCGGCACGAGAATGCGTCCCTATTGAGAAGGAAGTGAAAGTGGCATATTGCAACAACATCCGGAGCGGTCATGCCCGCCCTTGCGAGTTCAACGCGACAATAGGGACCGCCTACGACTACTGGAGATTCGAATACCTAATCTATTTTTATGAAAGTGTGGGGTTCACTCGGGAAAACCAAATTGACGTTTTGTCCGAGCGGTTCACCAATGAGTTTGGACAAAACGGGGCGTACAGGTGGAATAATGCCTCTCGAATAGTGTGGATGCATGATCAACAAACCGAGAGAAGGATTTATATACCTGGTGGGTGGGAAACAGAGTTGTTCCAGGTGATTGCCGAGTGTGGACACTATATTATCCATACCAATAGGTTCTTCCGAATTGACTCTGATGTCGCAAATGGCAAATTCACCATGCAATATTTTGATCTTTTGTAAGCAGCACGTATACTAACAATGTGACTATGTACCAAAAAAATGACAAATGAAATGACCTTGAGGAAATGAATGTACAATTAATAATAAAAAAATTGTTGGAGCTCACATATTTGTCAAACGAATCAATGCAAAGCCGCGGACATTGATTTCCGGTAAACAAAATAATGGCATCCTGCAAATTGAAAGGGAAAGGGCAGTCATACATCTTTCTGGCATTTTTTTGCATAATATTTTCCCTGCTAATTCACTGCATCGATATAGTTATGGTTAAAATGTTAGGGACGGAGCAGGGGCTTAGTAAACTTTTAATTTTGACTTATTTGAGAATACATTTCATTCAGATTTGTCTTGCAAATGGTCTTGTTGGTCATCCGGCATCTCATAAACTCATTTCTTTTGATTGTGTGGGAAGTGGAGCCCCAGCTTTCGGAGTGGCAAAATATGCAGATCCGACAAACTGTCAGCAAGGCGTTTACTGCGTCAAATTGAGACCGTTTCTAGTTGTTTGTCCACCAGGAACTTTTTTCAACACTGACGTGATGGATTGTGACGTGCCCGAAAATATTAAAGCCAATTGCGACATTTTTCATAGTAAGTAGTATTCATTAGTACTCCCTTTCAATAATTAGCATCCGTTGAGCAAGACCATACGTAAAAGTCCTCATCGTTTCTTTTAGTTGAACTAGCGCAACAGTTTGCTGTACAACCGTTAGGTCCGGGAGGAGCTGTGGTCAACGACTGCTCCATGCAGGTCAGTGGCCACTACCCCTTGGCGTACGGAGAATGCAGTCTGTATTTGAGGTGCACGCATGGACGGGCTGTTGTAAAAGAGTGTAACTGGAATCAACTTTTTGATATTGACACAAACGAGTGTCGGCCCCCGTCCAAAACCCGGTGTTGGATGCCTCCTTCAGCAAGAGACGCCAGTTTGGCCGGGACTGGGAGCAATGTCATCCTGGCGACAATGTACTACGATGATGGAATATTCGTGGAAAATGGCACTTTTAAACAAAATAAGCCGCAGGCGAGGCAGGATCAGGGCAATAATAGTCCGTTGAACCTTCATGTTCACAATACATCTGGAGTGGTCAGAGTGCACGGAGTGCGCCCCTTTAAACCCAAGAAAGAATGTGGCTACCAGAAGAAATCGGCTACAAAAATGTTTGAACCTACTTCCGACGGAATTGTTATCACCAGTTTTGGTTACAAAAATGACGGGGAATGGCAAACCTGGCAGGCATGTCCGCCTGGAACTTTTATAAATGGACTGGCTACATATAGGCGATCCAAGATACATAACGGTTTAGAGGACAATGTGGGTACGTACAGATTGGAATAGTTATTTAGGAGTGACGCATGATGTAACCTTTATTTATCTCCACTGCGTTATAGGAAAATGCAAGTAACATCTATTTAACAATCCCTAATATATTAAATTGCTAATCTTTAGGCATTATCACGATTTCCTTCCAATGTCAGTCACCCAAGGACATGGGGGTGAGACAGGCCCCAACAAGTTCTCTCCCGTTTGGTCCTCTAGGAGTACCCCCAACAGATTTAGATTTTAACAGGTATTACACATGTGAGGAGGGCGGAGTTGGCGTAGGATTTCAAATAAATTCTGAAAAGGATCAGGAAAAGCTTGATGATTTAGGTAACTTATGTTTAGATAAGTTAAGTTTGACTTGCTATTAGCTTTGCACTACTTAACTTTTAAATTTGCTGTAATGGAACATCAAGGCACTGCAAATGTAAGAATATTATGCTCGTGTGGACCACATGCTGTCAAACCCTACTGGAAACCGGAATATCACGAGACTTCCAGAATCCACGGTGAATGGCTGAGTGAGCGATATTGTCAGCCCAGGCAGGCCATTTGTGCTGCTAATGCGCAGATGCACGAATATATTGAACGTAAGTAAATAATTTCCGCAATTTTGGCTATCTGAATTGGTGAGTTTTAAAATGAATGATAATAATATGCGTTACAGATGTGGACTTGGAGACTCATGATAATACAGGTTAGATAACCATATCCATCAGCGTTTCAAACTGTGATTTGTTTTAAAATTTCCCAAACATGTTAATATGAAACCAGTTTATTTATATGTTAAGGTTTAAATAACATTAAGGTGAAATGTTGCAATGTTACAAGCCCTGCACTCACGTGTGTGCCTAGAGAAAAGGTGAGTTGATAAAAAACTATATAGCCTTAATTTATAGTTTTCAGTAGTTCTCGGCAGTTGAACATCATCATGTTTTTTTATCTATTTCTATTTTAGCAAATTCTCATAGCATTTTGTAACAACTCAGCCAGTCCTATGACGAGACAGTGCGAATTCGATGCCACAGTGGGAACAGCCTACGACTATTCCAACAATGAGAACCTGATCAATTTCTACGAGAGCATTGGGTTCACCCGGGACTTCCAAGTTGATATATTAACATCGAAATTGAGCGCATTGAACTGTGGGGACGGAAATTGCATGTATGATTGGGGAAGGTCGCATGAAATGATTTGGAGAAATAATGACAAAACTGTTAGAAGACTAAACGTGCCACCTCGGTGGAACACGTTGATCTACCAAGTTATAGGCGAATGTGGGTACTACATTATTCATACCAACAAATTCATGCGACATGACACGGATTACATGCGAAGTCGAGAGAGTAAAGAATATTTCGAATTGCTTTAAGTCGGGGAGGGTGTACGTGACAATTCGCACGACTTCCTTCCGAAAAATTAGAAAAGTAGTCCAGGGTGTTTGAACTCATAAAAAGTTTCTAATTATGGTCAAACAGGGTTACGCCACGTATCCGATATTATTTATATGTTATATGTTACATGTTACCTATGTAAATGTTGTCCTGAATAGTTGGACAATGTGTATTTATTCCACTTTCTTACTTTGTATAGTTAGCGAGAATTCTAAAGCAATAAAATTTTAATTCGATGAATTGAATTAGAAAATAAGAAAATGAGATATGCAGTGGATATGATGCGTTCGTGGAAAATACATTTTTACATTTTATACAGCCAAAAGTCATAAAATAGAAATTGGAAATCTACCTACTCGACCTAAAATCCTATGCCTGTAATGTTAAAAAGTCGGTCACCGGTGGCGTATAAAAGCACGCAATCTGCCTGGGTAAAATTGTCAAATTTGAATACTTCTTTGGTGACTGGTAATACTGGTCTCTTAGGAGTAGAGTCAAAATGGCCAGTTTAGGAATTTTGGTGAGTATATTGAGGCTACTACTGATCCCCCTTCTTACGCAGGTTCCCCTGACCCGGCAAGCGGAATTCCCTCGAGTGAACTGTTCAACGATCGGCGCTCCAGCCAAAGGAGTTTCCAAACACTCCTTGTCGGACACTGGCTGTAGCGAAAATTACGTCTACTGTGTCAACAACAAGGCTTTCGTGAACAAATGCCCACCTAACACCGCATACAACCCCACGCTGAAGGAGTGTGACTTGAAGGAGTCAGTGCCGGATTGCGGGGATAAAAATTGTAAGTTCCACCCAGTCGAAATTCATTTTTCTATTTGGTGGTTAAAACTGAATGAAACTCTAGCTCATTCCACACATTTCTCTGTTTCTTTGTTTTATATAGTTGGCCCTCAGAAGTGGACCGCTGGAAAGAAGTTTGAGGGGAAGGAGGTCAACGACTGCTCCATGAGAGATAGCGGCCTGTATCCAATGGTCTTTGGCGACTGCAAGGAGTACGTCCAGTGCAAACACAACAGGGCATTTGCGAAAAAGTGCCCCTTCAACCTGATCTTCGACATGGAGGTGGAGGAATGTCGTATGGCTTCATACGCCAAATGCTGGCGCCCAAATGGAGCAAACGGACCGAACAAGTACTTCCCCCTGCATGCTATCGAGTACTACCCCAACTTTGAAGAGGAGTACGAGCCGCTCACGGCTGTAATGGCGAATCCTGAAGGACCTGTGCCACCTCAGAAGGAGTGTCCATATTCAAGTCGACCGCCACCCAAGAAGTTTGTTGCAGACAGTAACGGCATCATTATCAAGAATCCACCCTTTAAAAATGACGGACAATGGGGAGAGTGGCTATTCTGTCCTGAGGGCACCTACGCCAACGGCATTTCAACTTATCGGCGCTCGAAAATGCAGAAAGGAAAGACGGACAATGTCGGAGTCATCTCTATCGCCCTCCAGTGCCAGGTTCGGTTATATTTATATTTATGCTATATTTAAATATAGAGCATACGTTGTATTGCAAATTGGGCTTCTTAACTGTTCCAGGAACCGGAGAAAATGGGTAAACTGGATGAGGTCAACTCAACCCTGTCTGCAGTGGCTGGCGGCGCTCCTGCCACGGATGGTCAGTTCTCTCGTTTCTGGACATGTGAAGATGGTGGGGCTGCCATTGGATTTCAAGTTAACTCGGAACCTGACCAGGGGGAAAAGGACGACATCGCCACAGGAAATGTCAGACTCACTTGCAGGTATGTGAGACCGTGTAATAATACGTTACGTGTAGAGACCTGAATTGAAGCCACCAGACTAATTGTCCCCTGTTGTCATTGCCGTTTAGCTGTGGTCCACCTGCGGTAAAACCATATTGGTTAGAGGGTGTCTACACCTCCGACGCTAATCGCGCTGGTGAATGGACCATGGAGCAAGCTTGCCAGGTCCGTCAAGCGGTGTGTGGGATGCAGGTTCAAATGCAGGATTACGTGGACAGTAAGTTAACTACTTTTTTATAACATGGTGTTTTGCATAAAGAGTATGCAAGAATTTAATCAACTACTTGTGTTATATTTTTACAGAGGTGGATTTGATTAACCACGACAATACAGGTAAAGTATTGTACATCTTGTGCACATACCTAACTATTTTGTGTACGCGCAGCCCATGTAACTAGTGAGTATTTACATTTTCTCTAGGGGTTAACAACATCAAGATGAAATGCTGCGACATCCCCAACCCAATTTCGTACTGTTCACCCATGGAGAGGGAGGTACTGGTTGCCACCTGCAATAATACTGCCAGCGAGGGTGCCCGAAGTTGCGAGTTTGACGCGTACTTTGGCGTTGGTTACGACTACAACCAGCCCAACGAACGTTCCGTGTACTTCCACCAAAGCACTGGATTCACTTTGGATTATCAACTGCCAATTCTTCAACAGAGAATGGCTGGAGACGACCTCCACTGCGGCTTTGGACACTGCCTCTTCCCTTGGAATAATGCCACCGCTTCAGTCTGGAAGGCGGAACAACATGGCTTGCTTCGCTCAACTGTGGTTGGCGGCTGGAACGCTGAAATTTTTCAAATCGTAGGCCAATGCGGGATTTATATAATATATACCAACAGGTACATGCGGATGGACAGCGACGGATTTCAGGTTCAGATCAGTAGAGACTTCTGGGACATAGAACACTTACCACCACCTACAGCGATGCAGTCATAGTATAACTTATTTAAACTACTTTTTATATGTCGATGTGTAAATTTCGGAGCATTTATAAATTCAATAAATTTTTTAGAAAATTTACAAGTAATTTGTTGTGACGCATCATTCATTATTTTATTATTCCGTGTCTTCATTTGCCCCAATCAATCCATTCCATTTCTCATTCAACGCATGTTATTATTGTTGCGTGTTGCGTACATTTCCTTAGAGCTAGATTTTATTTCACCTGTACTCTTGCAATTCAACCTGTGTGAAAATGTGTGTGTACACTAAAGTGTGAAAATTATCTAAAGTAAACGAGTATAGGTGTTCATCAACAATAAAGGACAACTGATCTATAGCTTTTTCTTCTTTCTTTTTTTATAGCTATATGTAAACCAAGAGAAGAGGAAAAACAACCTAAGCGCCCAATCTTTTTCCTTTCAATTCCCACCTCCACACAAATAAAAACCAAAGCGAGCAAGTGATTAAGAAAAAAGCTTCTAGTGATCAGCAAAGTAGAAAAAAATCCTCTTGCAAAAAACATTCACATTTGCTCCACGTGAATATACATAACACGGGGATTGAGTGCATCCATCCAGGCCAAAATTAAGAGAGTAGTCAACTGAGAGACAAGTAAAAAAGGCAACTAAGCATGCAAGCAATCCAAGCAAGTGAAGAAAAAAGGCAACAAGAGATTCCATAAAAGTAAAAAGATACATTTTTTGGCCGGGCTTTTACTACGATAAAGACTTTAAGATGTTGAATCTCCGGGACCATGTACTACATGTATATTGAGTATAGGTTTCACTGTACGTACGTATTAGGAAAAGTAGATATTTTTACAGCCTTATTTTACAGAAATGTCAATCCACACAGTGGAAAAAAGTCTACAGAGTATATTTACGTGTGATGATGTGTGTGTATCGTTAATCGTATTTACCATTTAGCGCTAAAGTCCTACGTATCCTACATCTTATGTACATAACTATTTTGTGTGCGCCCATGTAACTAGAGTATTTCCATCAAACGCTCTTTTTCCTCCCAACTTCATCTTCTCGCTTCAATAGAGCTCACACCAGCTTCACTTTTCAGCACTAAAGTAGCATCACGATTAATGTGACTACTACAGTGTTCTCCCTGCGGATGGTGATGAAGACAAAGGAAAAATACGGATGGATGAAGTCCAAAATACCTGGTGTTGGGTGCGAAAGCTGATCTGATGAATGTACATGTATATATATACCCTTAGCCTCGTTTTCATTCTTTTTCCAGATTTTTCCCCCTTCTCCTCGTAAGAAATTTTGTTTAGATACATTGTGCGCAAATAAGGGCAATGGGAGAATCATAATCATCAAGGAACACACACCATCACCACTCGGCGTTGTTGGTAAAAAAAAGGGAGCAATGCAAAAAGTAATAGGAAGGTTCACACAGTCCCGTCATTCTTATGATCATTCAGGATGAATGTTATGTGAATGGTTAGACACACACTTACAGTCAACAAAACAGATTCCGCGTCCATTCCCTTTTCTTCCACGTATCCAAAAAGGTATAATTCCATTAGTTCATTAGATAACCGGAAGTGGGGAGCTGAGACTTAGGGGGTTGTTACACGATGTGGAGATGAGCCTTTCTATTGTATTGTGCCGGGTGTATGGGATGGCAAGAAAACGGATTTTTCCTGGATTTATTTTCCCTTGTTCTTCTGGCTCAGTGAAAACACAGTTTTTCACTATTCTTCTGAATTTTCTTTCGAGTGTACACCAACGGTTCAGTTCATTCCTTCATCAATGGGGAAAGTAATGTTTGTTTTTGTTGCAGAGGTTGCCACCCACACCCAGTGGTACTGTTGTTCGTCAACTTGTATATAACCAGTGCGGTTATTTCCTTAATCTGGAGATTCGAAACGGTAGGGGAAATATGAAATGTAAATTGTCATAATGAAAATAATGAAACATGAGGTGGGGCTATCCTCAAGAATTCTTTCCCTAGCTACTACTAAAATATTTTGTAGATTTTATATCTATAGCACATCAATTTGCAAAATTCTCTATCAATAATTGTACGTGTGACAGATAAATAATCCGTTAGCCACCGACCCATTACCAATTTTCCACCTGCGAATCTACAGCCAAAAGACGTGTAAAAGTGTTTCCGAGCACGGCTCCATAAAGTAGTATGTCAAACGGATATCGTCCATAATAGATGCTGAAACTAAACGGCGAATTTTTAAATAAACGTCTCATGAATAACCATTTATATGTATTAGATTTTATAGCAAAGGCATTAAGTTTACATAACGATGCAATTAGTCAACTTCATTCAAGTCTTGAATCTGTATTTCCCCCGAACTACACGTTATAGCAAATAGGTACTCCCATTTTACAATGCAAATCCTTTACAAAATCAAAAACCTTTTTTGCTTTTCAGAAATGCTGCAAATAATCTGGCGATAAATCCCTCAAAAATTTATTGCATAAATATAGATAGTAAACCACAAAAATAAATCGTTAGTGTAATGCGCAGATATGCTAAAGCTTTTGCCAAAAAAAATCGTGCATACTTCGTTAGCGAAGCAAACGAAACGGATATAAATACATCGAATGAATGAGAACCTTTTCGCAAATTATAGGTACATCCATTTATTTTTGCGGTGTCTGAAAAGAATGAATGAACAAAGTTGAATGAAGAAGTTACTCACTTTTAACTTTACCGAGTTTTGATCATTCCTCCACTAATTTCTGATGTGCATCCTGATACCACTAATAATACGAGGCGATGGCTAAAAGATTTGTATTGTGTTGTGATTTTGTGAGCCATGCATAACGCACAGGATATTAGCCAGTTTCGTTTCAATATCTTTACATACCTGGTGCCTACACTGAATGTAAATGTATGGATATATACACACACATACCTCGTTTATAATGATAGGGTCAGCAAACAGATCTAGTTTTCCGTCTCGGTTTGCTAAGCATTAAGTCAAAGTCAGGCAGGGAGCAGGTAGACATGATGAAAGGAAATGAGAAAAGATGTGGTATTCTTAGAAGATAGTGGTAATGTGATACATTTATGTATACCTAATGATATGTACCTGACCTAACCAGACGAAGATCAAGGAGAAGAAGACAGGTAACTGCCCTTTTATTTCATTTCCATGCTGAGCTCTCCCTTCCACCGTTTTTCATCGTTCATGCCTATGTGATGATGATGATGAATACATCTGCCACTGATTTCCATTTCCTGTCCGTCATCTACCGTGTACGTACACGTGTATCCTCTCACTCGATTTGTTTTACTTGGTTGAGAAAAGGATCATAAAATTGTTTCCAGTTTCTTTGTGGTTCACCTGGCTTTCTTGGCTCTGGCAATACCGAACTCGCTTATTAGCTTCGATTCACAAAATTCAAGGATTTTACTGGGGGCAATTAGATAAATTAGAATGATTCCAGGTTGAACAAAGCAAAAGCACGACATCATGATATTAAGTTGCATCAAAACGATTACACCGGACGGTATCCTTCGCGTTTCACGAAAACGCACGATTCGAAACTCAACTGTATTCTTATTGTCCTAGGTTTACAGGTCACAATCAAAATCCAGCAGCATTTAAGGTAAGCACAACAGAGCATGTGTGCACTGTCGCAACGAATCATGCATGCATGCATGCTCTAACTCGATTCAATTTGATAGAAAACCACAGCCAAAAACGTATTACCTAATTTTGTATCAATCTCGACTAATTCACATTTCCCACATGACTGCTCATAATCAATAAATCACGAGCCATTTTGCTGGGTGTTCCGTACTTGTACATTCAGGACAGTTCAGCTGCTGACAGTAACTGTCCTAGTATTTTGAGTGAATAAAAAAAGGATTCAAAGGGTTATAATTTCGATTTGCTCCACGAACGGATATTGTTTCCCTAAAATGGTAAAAAAAAATGGGTGTATAGTTTTATAGAAAAAAAAGAATCTATTCATAATATACGCTTTCGGCAGCTGCAGAGGAAGATTCTCTAGGCTGTATTTACTGATAGACTATATGTGTGTGCCCTTCGTTGAGAACATCTTTGTCGTGGGATACCAAGCCATTTCATCGTTTCACAAGCCAGCAAAGGCATGCTCCATTTTATGACTATTTTCATGGGATATATTTTACAAAAAGTCAATGGCACATAATGCTCAGATTTATAGAAAATATAAAACCTGTTCGGTTTTTTCAACTCTTTTATTTCCCTTCAATTTGTGTTTTCCAAATATCACGATATTCCTGAATCTACAGTACACAAACTAACATGATTATTCTCAATCATGTACACCACAATTTTATCATCACAATAACCATTCGAAAAATCGGATGTGGTCTCCTGCTCTCATCATTATTTTATGCATTTAAGTATAAAATATAATGTGAATAAAGAAAAACGATGCGAAAAAAAACTATCATAGTATTCCGTCAACTTGATTTGCTACTTACAAAAATGCCGTTGCTCCAATTAAAGTTAATTTCATCCTTTGTCATTCTCCCAAATGTAGTCGCACAAAATGTTTCAAAACTGAACTGAAAAGGATTTTTTTATCCGAAAAGCGCCAGCCCATGATACAATACCCATTTTCACGTTGAGAAATAAAAAGGAAAAACGTAGAAAAAAAATGTACTATTTAGATCATTGACATATCCCTTCCTTGTCCCTCCACATTCAGCCATTACGATACAGAGCGCACCTATGCTTGCCTTACTTTTTATTACAGTAATTCAAGATCACTGACAGTTTTTGAACAGGTGTGCCATTGATATTTCTCTTAATAAAAAAGTGCAGTAATATTATCATTCCAATTTTTCAACATTCTTGGATTGATTGCGGAAGCTTTAGATATATGGGAATTAATGCGCTCAACCTTTTTCTAGTAAATTGCCATGTTTTGCAATTTTACTTGCTACTAGCTCACCGCAGGCACTTACACAAGACTGGATCTAGTGCACTAATTTCATTTAGCTAGGAGCTATAAAATATATTATGCTTTTTATAAAAGAAGAAAAAGAATAGACCGAATTATAATGGGATTGTTAGTATTCCGAAAGTAAGTGCCAAGTTTGGGGAGAAAAAGTTACTTTTTATCAGTTGTGGATTTTCCATTTCACCAAGAAAATGAATAAGTACGGCGCAGACTAGTGCGCTGTGGCCAGGTTCACTAACTTATGCATAAGAAAAATATGAATGATGCTTATCGACTATGCATTACCTATGCATATTATGCATGCACTGTAGCAACTTAATCCAAGGAAAGTAAAATGTACAATAATGATAACAATAATTTGAAACATCAGACTGATTTCAAGCCACTCCATGTTTTCCCCCCAACTCACCAGATTTCGTATGCAAGCATGCACCCACACTTCTTCTGTGAATGATATGCTTAAGCGGAATGAAATTACCGTGGTTTAAATCATGATCGAAATCTTTTCACGTCATACACGTAGTTTGCGAAGCAAATCCGAGAAAAGAGCAGATTTTTGATGGCTACTCCTTTAGATCCCACTTTTTATGTAAAAAGCTACACATGGAAATGGATGCTCAAATGGTGATCCTCTTGCATAAAACCTTTTATTTTTTTGCTGAGGGTTTAAAAGTGTAGGTATGTTAAACTCGTGTATCGCTACTGCACTAATATTTGATGAGAAGCCAAAAGAATGATGATCCTTGTTCTCCAATACCTACCCAAAAAAATAACTAGGTAGTTCCAATGGATGCCAATGCACTTTGATTTTTGTAAAGTATCAGTTGAAAACGATGAGAAGCTAAACCGAGGTATTTCATAAAGTACGGGCGCGGATGGATGGTGCGAGAAACACACTATTTCATATCTGCATAATGCTCCATTATAATTAATCATTAATCCTGCATTCCACTTTTATGTATAATTATTTTCATCGAGTATTTCATATGTCTTGTAAATACAAACTATACATTCTCAGCTTTCAATATAAACTACTTGCATAATAAATATATGTAGTAGAAATGTATTGCTGTATGTAGTGGGGAAAAGGCACGTATGCCAGAAGGCAATTTCCGAAAAACGAGATTATTTTTACGGCAGCAATAACACAACAACATAAAAATCTGTATTGTAACCAAAATTAACATCATTCATTTTCATTCCACTTAACAACCTGTAAACTCCTTGTGTATTATACGTTACGTACGTTCAGTAAAACTGATTTCATTATTTTTTACAGATGTGTAAGATGAAGGGGAGATACTAGTTCATTGAGAATGCAGGCAAGAGTCTTTGAGAAGAATGCACTTTTGTGTGCACTGAGCCCTTGAAAATGGCTTGAGGTGGGGTGGGGTACAATGCTTACCTAAATCAAATGGCTGATCATCTTTGCTCGGGTGTTAGGCTGTGTTTTGGGGGTTTTACTACCTAAATTTTGCGGAAAAAGTTGGAGGACAACGTTGTAAAGGAGGATGGGCTCAGAATTTTAAATACGTATTTTTTCTCGGTGAGGCATTGAAACATGTTATTTTTACCCTGTTAAATTCAAATATTGGCAAAACTGCATTTTGACAGGGAGTAATATATTTTTTTTGTTTAGAAACTACCTGAAAAATAAATCTTGTTAAAGGGACTCCTTGTTTGATTGCTTGAATTAAACTAAAGTTTTTGAAATTTTTTAAGCTTCATAAAATAATGGTCATAATTGAAAGGTGAGGAATTCCAAAGCATAAATATATCATTTGAACAAGATGTTCAAATCCCAGCTCACAGGGCATGGATAATTCAATTCGAAAAGTTAAAAGTACTTTTTTATATTTCCTATATGAATTAATGTAGATTTTAATTCTTTTTTTCTGGTTTTGTTTGCTGTCTTGTTCGCATCGATGCAAACATTTTAAAAGGTAATCTGATAAGTTTACAAGTTTGTATTTATTCAGTCGTGTATATATTAACGATGTGGCTGTATAAATGAGAACACACGCCTACCTAAAACCCACAACTTCCTTTGTTTCATCCCCGTTTTTGCCCGTAGCACATGAAAATTCGGTAGAATAATTGGATGAACGGCTGTGCAAATAATAGCAGTCCAAGCGTAATCCTTCACGTGTGTAACCTCACGGGTAAAATTAAGATTTGAATGTTATGGTTTGTTGAGTAAAAAGTGTTTTTCGGCAATCAATTCTAATCTTGATGGGATCATCGTCATTTTACCGCTGGCTCTCTCTCTCTCTCTGCTAACTATGTAGACAAAGTGTGTAACTGACTTAACGGGGCAGATGATTTGGATACAAAAGGAGGAAGAAGAAGAATAAGGTGATGCAGAATCAATTCGGAATTTTTTTGGGGGAGGCTTATAACCCACAAAGTTGTAAAAATGTTAATGTATGCAATTGCAATTCAATGCCGACAAAAAATAATGGCCAAGAAATAACTGCATTTAATCTGCGATTAAATTTCTGGATGAGCTATTTCTAGTTATGTGCACTGGTTAGCATAAAAATTGCTCAATTTGCTATTCATGACGTGACGTGCCTAAATCCGCTGTAGAGACGTGATGGGTGTTCTGTGTAATCTAAATATTGTGATTAATTGGCTGGATGTGGTGTCTCTGACGGGATATATTCATATCATGAAAATCAACTTGACACCCACCAGATTCATTCCATTGCGCCTGGAACGCCAAAAAAGGAGATTGTAAGAAGATTTCTCGTTTTATACGCTTCATGCAATAACGGATTTGCATATTTTTGCATTTCGTGTCCTAAAGCACATTTTTGTCGAGATATGAGACAGGAGTAGTAGGAGGGTATATATATCGTGTGAATGTGAACGTTGTTATGTATATATTACGGCATATTATTATGATGATGATAAATGGACACAAAATAATACCTGTCTCATGCTGGGATGAATTAATATTATAATGTAAAATAAATAAACATGGTGTTCCTCAACTCTTCATAAATTGTACTCATTTTTCTATCTCGGCAGACAGGAGATTGTGATGAAAGTAAAAAAAAGAATGAAGTATCATGCATGTAAATGTGGGAAAGCATAATTTTCCAACAATTATTTTGATTGTATGAAAAATGCACTGTGCCTCATGCTTTGTGTACATTTACATGATTATGTGTTGACAAATTGAGCAGTTGTTGTAACACGTGGAAAGATACAACTTCTTTCATCCCTTTGATTTGATACAATGAATATTAATAAACCCCACGTTTCACTCAGTCCCCCACATAATTTATTACATCTGGAGACAGATTATGCATAAATACATAATATGGCCGTACTTTTTACTTTTGTGTGGAAAAGGCTGGCAAGCTATTTCAAATTTTCTCGTTGAATCAGTAAATCACTGAAAAACAAACACCGTGTGTGTGTGTGTGTGTAATCAGTAATCACGCCGGCTAAACGATGATTTTTAAAACTTATTTTAACCCAGAAAATGTAAAATTGAAGAAATTAATCAAAACCGGCTCATAGAATATTTAAACCTGTCAAGATTCCACTTCCTAGACAAATACTTCATGCCCTACTCTGATTTTGGATGCAAACCGGGTAAAACTATAGGCAAGCATGTTTACAACTGCGTATATGTATATGTGCATTATTGCATGCGTAGGTTTTCACTATCCGTGTCCGTGTCTTATTATTATCACTACTGTTCTCATGAAACTGTCACGACTCAGGCGAAATGTGCCAGACACGACAGTATAATACGCAAGAAAACTGGCTAATCTGTTAGAAATTAGATTCAACAATGTTATACATACTTGACGAAATACATGTGATTACACCACCTCTATTTTACTAACACATCATTTTGTGATCATCAAAACGCATCATCATCATCATCACCACCACATCCACATTGTTACTCGCCCAAAAGGAAACAAGCAAGGGGTACTACAAGCAAATTTCATGCTAACGAGTTAAGGTCCTTATTTCACGTTATGCGATGCGATTGTTATTTTTTTGCTGTCATCTTCCGTTTACTGGTAATCATAACGTAAAAGCTACAACAGGAGCCATGAATATATGCGTTTGTGTTTGGTTGCTCGCTTGCAAGAATACCGTAGTAGCTGAGTCTTTTTTTACAAGATGGAAACAAAAAAGTTTTACGCTCACTGGCTACTTGTTAATGCGCAGCAGCACCACTATATACACACTAACAGTAACATTCACACATGACAAGTATGTATATTCATAACCGTGTAATAAGCATAAGCCATAAGCATAAATTACAATTTACAATTTACCGAAAAGAGCAAAAAGGAGAAGGGAGAGGGGATGTGTAAATGTGCACTCATTGTCTCATGAGACGGCGAGAAAAGAATATCATATTTTTGTATGAATCTTTTCTGTTTTATTCTTCTTCCACATGTATTTAATGCTTGAGTGATGAGGATGATGGGGTTGACTGTGGTGCTCCTAATTACCTATTGTTACACTTGTGATTACTGGCACACCACACTTTAATGCTTTTACTCATCTTCTCTTTTGTCTTCTCTGATTCATGCACAGCCACATAACTTTGAATAATGTGAAACGTGGAACATTATATATTAAATATTACTACTTATATCGAGCTTGTCGACTGCCTTCTAATAATAAACTGGAACTATTATTGCAAACCTGGGGAGAGAGAGAACGTGACGAAATAAATGACATTTTTACTTTTTCCTCATTAATGTCTCTCGCTCGTATCGTATATGCGCATATAATTTTCGAGGAATGGAATGCGAGTAGGCAGTAGGCAGACGATGATGATTAGAAATGCATGGTGTACAATTTTATTAGGTTCATTTTATATTATGAAAAAAAAAGTTTACTAACAAGGAGAGTGTTAGCAAGTATATTTGTAGCATATGGTATAAAACTGCATTATTTTTCGTTTGTGTCATTATCATTACTTTAAGAATACTCCTAATCACATGTATTTCAAGTAGAGAATCACAAATAACATGGACCTATATATCCTGTAACACTGGGCTCGGGTGGCGTTAGCGCTGAAAAGAATAATAATGGCACTAATTGTACCGGTCATGAATAATTAGT
>JAANSN010000765.1:0-46702 GCA_036850665.1 Dicranocentrus wangi
TTACTCCCAACGGAGTTTCATCGGAAGAGCAAATGACTGCAAGGAAGAAGGCCGTTGAGAAATCCCAAAGGAAACATGTTATCCACAACGTCAGATTGGAAGAAAGTGATAATTCGGAAATTGGAGTACTTGAAATAATTTCTTCTGCATCTGGGTCGGAGAAGTCGCAAGGAGGACCTTCATCGTCTTCGAAAAAGTTGGACATGGTGAAGAAGACTTTCCCTTCTCGGCCAATACGAGGTAAAGTTTCTTCGACGAAGAAGGTAGCTACATCATATGACCAAAAGACTGGAGGGAAGGCTAAGGAATCCAAAAAGCGACGTGTCATGCAGGACGACATCATATTAGAAGACAGTGATTCTGAAATTGAAGTACTGGAGGAAATGCTACCTTCATCTTCCAAAAGATCCAAAATTGATGCGAGCTCTGGTTCTGCGAAGGCTGGCTCGAGTAAGACGCAAACCCCTCATTTGGAAAGTGCTGAGAAACCCCGTGTGCGGTACGTCGGAAAGGACGTTTTTGGTAACTATCATATGATGAAGGGTAAAGATGTGCTAACGATTTTAAATAGCGTCCGACCAAATCACGGACTCGGAAGAGTGGGTATTAAGACGTTGACCTTGAGAATAAACCATTTTTTAGAGGATCTTTTCGTGATGTTATGCGAAGGTAGCGAAGAGGTATATGGCTTTGTGACATTCCAAAATTTGAAGGAGGCCTTAATTAATCAGTGTTTGCTGCCCGAAAATTGTACGGCTAAAGATTTAGTTAAAAGTATGAAGGATATCTTTCCAAAGTCAGATTTTGAGAGATCAGAAGGCATACTGTTTCCTTCTCGAGATGCCAGGGGTGTGCGGTTAGACGACACGGCGAATTATCTTAAATACTAATTTCCATTTTTACTTGTTACCAAAGAGTTGTACTTTAATTTTAATATAATACAAGGTGTTCCCCATTCCCCATTTTTGAAAAAATGGAAAACCTGGTCGTTTTTATTGGAAAAATTAAATGCAGAATTGAACACGTTTACAGTAACGGCATGAGCCTAATGAATGAAATTCTCAGTTATTTGACTAAACTACCCATTCCTTAAAATTAACGGGTTAAATAAAATGTGTCATTCACCCTTACATTAGTAAAATAGGAGTCCTTCTTCAGTGAATAGAAATAATCATCTATGCTCTTACCAACAACACGTGTGTCACAAATGTTTGTAGATGCATAATATTGGCCAGTTTTTTCTAAGTAGTTAATTTAATGAAGAAACTGCTCAAATGTCTGGGTGGATATAGGTACTTGTATTATAAGGAAAAAAAAATAATGCAATGATAGTTTGAAAATGTTAAGTTTTGTTTTAAGACTGATCACAGTGATCACAAAACAATCAATAGGTATACAGGCACAATTTGCCCTTTTGAATCAATTGCACTATCTGAAATGTAGTCATGTATGGTATGAGTGTGATGATGATACGATACTTGGATTGGGATTGGGCCATTTACATGTAGTTAGTTGCAAATTGGAAAGAGAGTTGTGTTGCCAGGAAGGATATTTTGAGGTATATATATAATATGTGTGTAACTGGTCCCGATCTGTATCTCTATGAATTACTCTATGTTTTAACCGAGTAAATAAAATGAAACATGTTAAAATTTGAACATTTTTTTCAGCATTTGTAGCGTCATTCATTTAATCGTCAAAAATAATTATCAAAACATAACAACAGCACACAAACCACTGTCATCAGACATTAGAAGGGTTAGACGTTTTTGTTTTTTAACTTACAGAAAATCATTAAAAATTATTAATACATTCTATGAAATCAGTCTAAAACATTTATGGATAAAATTACACAAATATAGTATATGACAAAACATTAATGACTTGGAAACAAGGCTTTTTCAACAACCTTCAACTTGAACCTGCATAGGTCAGACTCTTGTGTAGATGTATGTATGTATGTATCTAATACAGAAAGAATGCATTTTTATTGTTTTAAGACTGCGTAACGCGCAATTGACGGGCAGTACAGAGATTTCCTGTTATTAGTCAAATACACTACCTGAAAGACGGTAAATTTATTACAAGGTCCACACAAAAAGCATCATATCATGGCAAACAGAACGTTTATCTGGTGTTGCCGAATCTATCTACCGTCATTCTCTGCAGACAATGAGCGTGACCGCGCCGGGTGGAAATATATATAATATATTCTACACTTTTGATCTTTTATAATTTCATAGGTCTTGCTGACTCTCTCGAACTTTGATAAACATTTTGGTTTTATCATTATTACACGTACCAAACGAAAAACAAAGCATAAAGTAGTAGTTGTTATATCATTGATTGATGGATCATGTCAGGAGTTCTGTCAACTTTCCTTTATGGCAGCTATAGAAACAGATTAAATGCAAGATACCAGTTTCAAAAAGATTTCTTAGATTTGGTTAGTTATACATCAACATTGCGGCTGTTGGCTAGGTTCAAGTGGAAACTAATACAAAGGGAAACAACAACAATTACGCAGCTCGTAAGTATCAACTAAAGGAAGATTCTACCTATCAATCAGAAGTAGCAGCGTAGTATTTTGAAAAAGGTGTTTTTGTAGATACTCCAAAACAGATAAAATTGTAGTAAAATTGTTTGTATGTGATAATCGAAAGCCAAATTTCATTCACAGGTATTTCGGCAAATAGCTTTTTTCTATATAGAAAGTATCATGTTCTGTTACTAACACGAGAGACATATGTAACAAATGCAAACGTGTGTGAAAATTTTTTGTTTTTATAGATTCAAATAGTAGGATTACAACAGGTTTACAACGCTAGTCGTCACAACCACTTACACAAATATATAATATACCTTAAATACGTTCTGGGATTGAATTGTTTGTACATCTCTCTCGAACTTGTGTCTACGACGTACGTACGTACACATGTATGTAACTCGTAATTATTATTATATACTTTTTTTGGATTGGATGGGTATCAGATGAACAGATTCACATCACGCACAACGATAGAGATCTTCTAAAGATGTCCAGCTTCCGCATTTTTTGATGGCTTCAGTATGAAACCCTTTGTATGAGTCGAAGCAAGAGTAATTTTATATACGCCTCGCTGGAACAGTTTTGAAAACGAGGTTGTCATCATAATATACTACAAAATCCTGATTCGAATCTAGTTTCTTTTCTTTTTTGAAGATTTTTGACCCCAAATAGATGAACGTCAGTGTTTGTGTATATATTATATATATATATTTCTAAACTGTGATACGGAGTTATATTATATATATATAAACTAGTACGGAGTTTATACCTAAGTTTGCTCTATATTTTATATTTTATATAATACTTCTTTACTTAACCTAGGTATGTATTTCAGCGGATTTTTTTGTCTTAGCCTAATAATAACAAAAATACAAAAATTCTATTCCAGAGTGATGATTGCAAGGATTAAACAGTTGTCACTTGAACATGCATTCCTTTCCTTCATTTTTCCAAATCCAAAAAACATTCACACTTTTTCTTTAGTCACTTTCAACAGCGTGTTAAACGAAAAAAAAACATCACACGTACCACTGCTCACTCACACACAGTCACATACTCTGTTAATCTATACATATGTATGTATATATATATATATATAGTTAGGTATATATCTCACATTCACAGATTTATTATTACACATGTGAAAAAGTCATTCACTCACTGTTTTTATCAGAATCTCAGCAGTTGTTTGACTACGTTTCGTTTTCAATAAAAATATCTCTATGACTACCACTTAATTCACTGCTAAACCATATGCACATTTTGCAGTATGTGTTCATCGGGATGTAACCCTTTTAGTGACACGTGATGATGATGATCGGAAGGGTTTCGATGCCTCGTTGAGTAATGTGTTTGGGACTGTGGTTGATGTATTCCTCGATTAAGGGATGACAAAAGTGGATTCGCAGCTTCGCCTCCGCCTTGAAGAATATCTATTTTTCTCTTATTTCCATGCATATGTGGATGGTAATGGGATAAGCTTCTTGTCTGCAATTTCATAAAGGAAAAAAAAAGAAAAAAATGAAGACGAGTTATACAAGATGTTCCCCATAAATTTTTGCAACATTTGGGGCTTGAATCAATTTAAAAACAGGACATTTTGTTTTTTTTTCAGACTAACCTGCTGGCCGTAAATGTTACGATGATATATATCAATATCATGGGGGTATAAGTGACCCTCGTCTTCCGAAAGGTCTGACACGGATGCTCTTGGCGACATATGATTTGGTTTTTCAATTTCTTCATATACAGGATCGTTACGATGAAATCCGACACTTCGTATGTCGGAGTAACTACTTCCTCTTGTCCAACTCCCATCCATACCGACACCTCCCTTACTGTACAAACCTAGAATACCTGCTCCATCACCTGCGTATCTGTGACCTCCAGGTGTTACTCCTCCAGCACCAAAATCACCAAAGCCTGCCAAAATGCACAAGAACAATCAGGATGATGATTAGTCCACACATGCTAATTAATAAATTATTGCGATTACATGTTGGCGTAAAAGTAGTAGAGGTATTTTTGTTCTTTGCCTGAAATCACTTACCGTATTGGTTATGCATGCCTGGTGAAGCTTGCATTCCCACGGCAGCCAACTGCTTTGCATAAATGCCATCATGATTTCTTACATCAACTGGCTGCCTACTTAATGTAAGAAGTCGAGCACTGTCTGGAAGTCTCTGTGTAGTCAAATGGTTATTATGACAGGGCTCGGTTATAATCCCTCCGGAAGGTTGGAGTGTCGAGTTTGCAATTTGTCCAGCTTGAAGCTGTTGTTGAGAATGGGTAGACATTTCTGTATCACTCGCATCCGAGCTTTTACCACAATCACAAATCTTTGAAATCATCTGTAAAATGTTACAAAAATGAAAAAGTAATTAGACCCTGAAAAACCCTTGCTTGCTCTCAACCTGAAAACTTTTAAATATTATACACACACACATGACAAACACTTACATCATCGGATTTTACAATGTGAAAAACGAGAATAATGGTTCCCTCTAGAGCAAGACTAATACTACTAGCGTATGACAACGAAGGGGATTCAGATTCCAAATCTAGCAGTCTTAAGGTCCATGATAAAATCATGAGAATAAGAATTAACAAGCTTCCACGAAGCCAGGTGCTGCAAAACCAAGAAAAAAAAAAGATTCCACATTACTTTCTCCCCATATCCGGCAATGACTTCATTTGAGTTTGTTTTTTGGGTGACATGTGAGCTGCTGAGAATCCATACCTTGCGTAAATGTACAGTGCCTTATCATCATTTGGCTTCTTAGGCATAGTTGAAACAAGTCCACATACTTTATACGACGTATAAATAATCATGGCAGCAGTAGCCTGTAAACGAGAAAAGAGGAGTGAAAACTATTATTAAATACCATGTTCCTTTTTTGCAGCCAGCTAACTGCTCTGCTAACTGCCAACTGTCTCCCAGGAAAACTCTCTTAGAAAGGCGGACACGACCGTCGACAATACAGAGAGTGAGAGAGAAAGAGAGAGGTGGTGGTGGTATAAAGACAGTTTCATTAGTCACTGGTCTGCTGTGGTGGTGGTATGCATGAGGGATGATAGCAAAACAATTAAGCACATTTTAATGTGACAAGCAAAAATTCATGTTCCCGTAGAGAGAACACAAAACCAGAAAAGGAAGAGAGAGAGAGAGAGGCAGGCAGAGGCTTCGCTGGCTAAAGGGAGGAGGACGACGACGACGACGGAAGTATACAAAAAATATAAAGTTTTTTTTGGCGTGTCACCATAAAACTTACCAACGCGACCAGTATGGCTGGTCCTACAAAGCATAACAATGCAAAGCTGGTTTGAATCCAGCAATATTCATCACTACGGTAACTTCTTGGGTCGAGGAGGAAGGACAGCAAAACAACTATCGCAGGAGAACCATACGAGACCCCGTAATACCACAACTGACGAGATAATCCACTCTCAGCTGCTTCCACCACGATCAGATGCAAATGGAAGCCTGTGGAATAATTGCAAAAAGAGGGGGATGGGCCCCATGTAATAATAATATATACACGCATACACACACACACACACACGTTTTTCAAATAATATATAATTCTCTCATTTCGGTTTTTGCTCAGGTTAGGAGCAGACGGAGAGTCCTGCTGTCTCCTCTTATCTCCACTTGATTTACGACTCGAGATATAATTCATTACTAATGGACAGTCTAAAGCACTGGTCCACACTAGTGGCTTCCCAAAAATATCGGCCACTCTAATCAAGGAATTTTCCCATTTCATGGCGATATTTTCTCTAATAATGTGCACCACCACTCACAAAAGTGGGGGGGACAACATAGACATAAGACCGTTTATATAAAAGTATGAGTCGAGTCGGGGGGATGAGAAAGAGGAAGTCTCCGGGAAATGCTCAAAAAACTTGTAAAGTAAATAAGTGGTGGTGGTGGTGGTGGTGAGCAGGAAGGAAACAAGAAATTCCGAGCTGGAACAAGTGTGCTTGCTTATATTGCTTTGCTTGCTTACCATGGAGGAATAGCCAGAGTATCGACGCCAGGGCGAAAAAGTGTAACACAATGGCAATGCAAGTGCAGCCTAGCGAGTTTTGGGTTTGGTTGATTCCAAAGACAAATATTATTTCTCCCATTAGCAGGCAGAAAAACAAATTCTTCAAAATCATCGTCTGGAATACCTAAGAAAAAAAGTACATGGTGGAATAAATGGGAGAAACACGTTAAAATATTAAATAGGGATTAGTTTGTAAAGAAAAAACAGGGGCTGTCGCCTCTTGTTGCCGAATGAGCAACAAAGTAACAAGCATCCTGTCTGACTGAGGACGATGAGCAAGGAATATATATATATATATATAAGCATCAAACTTACTTTGCCGTGAATGCAGAAATGTGTGATGATAATCGTTAAGACAAGGCACAAAATGACCACAGCAGAGCAAACATACATAACGACCTGTGGGAGAAGCGAGACATACATTTTTTTTCACTACATACATACTTATATAATTGATAAGAGTTGTTGTATTCTTCTTCCTCGACGATAAGAAAACTGGAACACACAAGACATTTGAGGCAGATATTATTACTACGACGATTGGACCAACGTACCTGTAACATTTTCGGCGTTGGGAGATGCTTGGGTGGAGGTTCAAGATCCATCAAGATAGCGAAATTTGTAAGATGTGTACACTGACACATGGTATGCGTCCGATTCGTCTTGACTACACGACATCCCTCCTCCGACCATTTACTACAAATAAGAGGCAGAGAACCCACATGAGTTGAGCAAAAGAAAACTGCATGAAGGAATGTGACGGTGGGTAACCACGAACGAACGAACGAACGAATGAAACGGCGTTTCCGTGTCGGGAAGAGAGAAGATGAAAGGGGTTAAAAAGGGGTATGGTATTATTATGGGGAATGTGGATCTCCAGATTAAATCCATTTTATTTTATTCCAACTGTACACATAAAAAGTGGCAGCCGGAGCAACCAACTGTGCACATTGCCGCTGTCCGTTGTTGTTGTCCGTGTGTGATAATTTACACGAGTGTAAGACGGAGCAACAATAAATTAGTCAATTTCATGTAGCATGCAGGCGAAATTACTCGACAACTGGAGGAAAAACGAACGTCGTTGATGGCACATGCATGTTTTAGCAACCAGAGAGAGGGAGCAAGGAAATAATGTGTCCCTCGCTCTCTTCTTCTTCTTCTGCCAGAGCCGCAAGTCCAACTCCGCCGCCGACAAGGGGAAAACCATGAAAATTATGTACATTTTCCCTCGTTGGCATGCCCCATGAAAATGGACAGCTTCTCTCAACCCATTGTCACGTAATTGGATTATCCGTAATAATTACAACAATGGAATTACGTAAAGTGGAAAGACTTTCACTTACTCTTGAGTATAATCCCAAAACACACACTGGGGGTTGCTCACATTGTCAAGCCATAAATGACGTAGCGTCAACTGCACGGGTAACGCTAATTGGATGTGTCGTCCTTGATTTAATGAAGCGGAAATGACACGGGAATTCACTAATTTCCTCCGCTCTCCTCCCTCTATCCCTCTTTCTGCGCTGATAGGCTGGAGAACCTGTCGAAGAGTAAACACATGATTGAAACGATTTACATCCCAGTGGAAAATTGTAAGAGGAACAGAGAGACAGAGACTCTTTCTTTCTCTCTTTCTCTCTCTCTGCTAAAAATAGAAGTCATAAGTGAATTTATTAATTTGAGGACATTTGAACCCATATGACGGAATCAGGAGGCTCTAGTGGTGCCTCCTGCCTGTGCCATTTCAAAAATCAAGTAAATAACATTACCGCACCGCTAATGGAAGCGACATTTCTGGGAAATAAAGCTATGGAACACAAGTGCGTGTTTCACTCTGGCTGGATGATGGGAAGAGCAAGGTACACACAGAGACGACAAGAGTGAGTTCGAGAGAGAGAGAGAGAGAGGAATGACATCCAGCGATAGTGAGCAGATTGAGTGGTTCCGTGTTTTAATTTGAGGACATGACGACTTACGTGTTCCAAGTTGTTGTACGCAAAGCAGACTAGACGCACTAGACCCCCGTCACTGTTTTCCCTGAGTGCTTCCGCTGGCATAGTCAATACATCCCCCAATCTTCCCCAATGATCTGTGGATTCTGATGGGAAATTGATTTCTCGAACGTTGTTCGCCTCGATGGCATAAATCGTGGTTACTACACAAGAAAAACAAAGAAAACACATCCATTGATAGAGATTGATGGCCAGCCTAATATTATTATACGGTAAATCGGGGAGAAGAGCTTTTCCTCGAACAGAGGAGAAGTGGGAAAAGACATTAGTCCATTAAATGTGAGCAAGCAAACAGAAAAAAGTCCCTGGCCAATTTTCTCCTTTATAAGAACGCGTAAATGACAAAGATATTGGCTCTCAAGGAGGACAAGAAGGTGTGACTCGACAAGGCAAAAAAACAGAGAAAGTCTCTATTCCACTACTAAAAAATGAACCTCCAAGTGAAAAGAGGAGTGAAAAAACTTTTTTTATCTCTTTGTTTTGGTTTTTTCTCACTCATTGTTGATTTACTTACAGATATTCTTGACTGACTTCCTAAGCGTCTTCTCAGAGGTCACAACATTGGCAAGGAGAAATGCATTATCTTCTAATCCAACCAAAAGATCAGTCGCAATTTTCATTTGATCGGCGTAGCTCAAGTCTCTCCAAGGGTCGAGTCGAGTTTTCTCCAGCAAATTGCTTCCAGCTTCAAGTATCAGTCCTAAAAGTTCTGCTGCTAAATCTTCTCGACTCACTTGGTTAGTTAGGGTTCGTAACTGATCGTTCATTCGGGTAGCAATAGTTTTTATAATCCTCACGGCTGCCGCTATATCTCCGCCGTACATCTGCTTCGTGCTGGTGACTTGAGCCAAGTCGCTGGCAACGTTGGATATTCTATCTCCCTCTAATACTCTCGCCTGTCGACGCGTTAATACAAAATATGAATTATGTCATTTTCATTCTCACACTTTTACCTTTTTCCCCACAATATATATAATTTTTTTGCGTCCCCCAACAGAGCGAACAGTACATTATGCAGGGGACGGAACGGGAATGAGATAACGTCATGCATTCAATATAATATATAATCCCAGAGTGGGGAAAAAAGTTGTACCTGGAGACTGAGAAGCCACGCAGATTTACAGTCGCTGAGATCAGGAGATTCAGGAAACCACGTGGGCAAGTTATTATTTTGCTCATTTCCCACACACTTCCACCTGGCAAGGCCAGACGCTCCACCAGGACACGGCTGCTTTGCTACCTCCCCAACCATGGTCCAGTTCCAGAACATTCCGCGATCCATTTTCGACTCGCAGTACACCTTACTTATATCCCGACCTAATGGGGTAAAAGAAATTGCGATAGGGAGTGAGAAATAATATAAAATGGAGATATAAAGATTGGAGCAGGTGACGGCGGGAGAACGACGAGAACATGAACATATACGTACGTATATACTCAAGATGAAAAAAAGTACAGATCAGCACAAACATTTTTATTCCCCCTTTCGCTGGATGTCTATTCATTCATGGTACATCCAGGTGGAGAAAGGGAAAATAATGTTAGTGTAAATCTGGATTCTAGTATGAGTTGAGACACAAAAAAATCTTACCATGCGGAGAATTATATCTGTGATTCCTGTCCCCATCAAAGTCGTCCAACGAACCGTGATTACGCTGTGTAGGGAAGACGGTAGGACTCACGGTGACCACCCCTCTCACCGGTCCAAGTGCATTTTCATTGATATTGTTATTATTACTATTAGTGTTTACACTGTTACTCGACGACGCGCTGCCTGACTCTCCTCCGCCGGCGACTTTATCTGACCACATGGTTTCCATCCCACCACCACCACCATTCGACTTGTCTCGCTCAAATTGAGCAGCCCAGTCCAAACTCTCTGTAACATCTCCAACCCCATCCCGCTCTCCTCCTGCCCCAATGCCAGCCCAAGGTTTGTCATCAGATTCACTCAGACTGTCATCTTCATCGGAGCTGATAACCCTCTGATTAGCATCGTCCCCGTCTGAAGAGCCCGGTGGGACGAGGGGGTTCACTTCACTTATGAGGACGGCACTATTGGAAGAAGAGGATGAGGACGATGATGATGACGGCGGTGGAGGTAATGTAGTAGTCGTCACAATTACCGACGGATTCTCAACCTCTGAAAGACCATGTCCTCCAGATGGGAACTCACTATGGCCGTACTTTGACAAGTTGCCAAAAACTGAAGGACCATACGGGATAATGTCCGGGGCTAGAGGATCCTCATTTACGGAGGGTGCTCCCCTATTCGTCGAACCAACTGCGCTACTATCTATTGACTTAGTTTCTGTAGATCCTCCAAAGGGATTAGAAGGACTTAGCCAAGGAGGGTTTTGACGATTACCCCCTATCGCACTCCGTGGAGTTGTGGAAGTCAACGAGCTCGCTGGAATTAACAAAAAAATCAAATCAAAATGTAAATTATTATTATCGTTTAACCGGCCTCGCGGATTTAACCAAAAAGAAAGAAAGGAGAAACATTAAATTTTCATTCCTTTTGTCAACATTTTTCTTTTTCCCGTCTATCCCCTTCGCCTCTCCGTCGTCGTTTTATCTTGGAAAACGTAGAAAAAAATGATTAATTCAACATACCCCGAATTCATCTTACTTAGCCCGAGTGCCACACTTGTGGGCAATGACATTCACTCAAAAATCCCATTCATTATATTTTCCTGAAGGAAATGTTATCCAGCTTTTAAAAACTTTTCACATTAATTCCTCCTCCAGCCATGCCACCCCGGTTCACTAAATTATATGCATATCACATATCCCAACTCTAATAATTCCATCTTGTTCCACCAGTCCGTCCACCACTATATAGAAAAATCAATGCTCGGAATGCCCTCGAAATACAACCATTTCGCATCAGTAGAGAAAACAGGAAGGTAGGCAGAGAGAGAGAGAGAGGGTGAAGGACCACACAACTCGAAACTGAAGTGATTTCCCGAAGAAAAATTTGCACGAAACTCTTAGCAAACCATTACAGCCAAGTGTTTCTCTTTTTCCCAGTGATTATCAGCCTACTACTCCTTCTTCAATGACTCATAACTTAAAATAAATAAGGGGTGCATACAATCCACACATACACACACACTCTCTCTCTCTCAAAACAACTATACAGCAGTTTACATTTCGTATACCTTGTTCCTCCACAGTGGCAACAACAACTTCTCTCTCTCTCTCTCTCAAAAGAGTGCCTCCAACATGAAAAAATTCATTACCTGTAACCACTCATATTTGACATTCAGTCAGAGTCCCAAATACAGAATACCCCATAATTTGGTGTTATCTCGGTCCTATCTCGAGATCTAGATGAGAAGGCTATAAATCCTCAACCGTTTTAAATAAGGTGAACAATTCATAATAATATTGTATACATATAAACTGTGGTGGTGGTGGTGGTGCTAGAGAGACTTGTGAGTTCTTTCACTTTTCCCCCTATCCACCACCTACTACACCTACCAATCAAGCTACTACACCCAGAGAGAATTTAGTTTTTTTCCCGTACGACCCTTTCCATACCGCATGCCATTTTTCCTTTTTGTATACCAATATACCCTGTGTATTGTTCTGAGCGATTAATATATACATAAAAACGGATGGTATATATACATATATGTATGCACACAACATCCATCCATAAATGAGTTTCAATCATACTTAGCGTGAACCGAACCCACACACACACACACACACAGCCCAAAAAAACTAAATTTTTTTCTTCTTCTTCTGACTTCTGTTGCCGTCGTCCCATGAATTAACGAAAAGGGAGGTGCACAAAAGGTACACGGGGAACGTGTACGGAAAAACCAACAATCACGGAGCAAACAAACAAAAGCAGAGAGAGGGCAAGAAAGTTTAAGGGCATAATATTACAGAGTGATATAAGAAGTAATAACATTTTTAGATCATTTCTCATATAGTTGCTGCTGTGCTAATGCTAGTACCACAACTCCTGGGTTGTTGCTCAACTTGGAAAGGAAAGAGGAGAGAGTTTCTTTCTTTTTGGCGAGACAAGGGTTCGTTCGTGAATCTAAAATATGCGTTTTCTCATAATACAATTCTTAACAATCATTACACTAATTGCAGAAGAATAGTTAGCACATGTGGCTTCTCTCTCTCTAATATCCCATAAATACGTTGTATGTGAGTGTGAGTGTGTGTATGTGTGTACCAAAGCATAAACTTTTCGTCTCGCCGTTCCTTTCCTTCTTCTTGCTATATTTATGCGTGTAGATGTTGCATATTATTATTCCGGGCAAGACATTAATTTTGGAATAAAAGGCAAGTAAAATGCGAAAGTGCTCGGGCCACTCTCGGCTCTCGTAGCTGTTGTACATGTTCTCTCTCTGCCCGTCCGTCTGTCTGTCCGTAGTAGTAGTAGTAGTAGTAGTAGTAGTACATGCATGCTAAGCGACAAAACATAAAGTACACGACAATATTCATAAAACATGGGAAAACATGGATTTATACGGGAAAATAAATGTAACTATTTTACAGATGTTGGCTGCTTTGCTCGTTATTTTGCAAGTTTTTTTTCTTCTACACACCCATAAAACCCTTCGTGTTTTCTTTTCGCGAGCAGAGAAAAGAAACATTCTTTGGGTAGTCAACAACCAGCCGAGTGAAACGGAAGGTGGGAGAGTCTCAATATCGCTTGCTTTCTCTGTGGCCAAGTCGTCAGGCCTGTAAAGAGACACAAGTTTAGAGAGAGAGAGAGAGAGAGAGAGAGAGAGGAAAAAGTAGTGTGTACGTATGCATTCTCCTCGTCCTCGTCGTCTTCTCGTTCACTCTACAATTTATGTTTGCATGTGGACTCTTATGAAAAAAATATATACATGCATGCAATCATGCTCTCTCTCTCCCACTTATTATTACTATTCAATTCCAGGGATTTTTTTTTTACTTTCAATGTGTATATTTAATAGGTTTTTGGAGGAAACCCCAGTAAAAAAAAGTTTTGCTTCTTTTCTCATTTTCCCCCCTCGAGCGGGTGGGTGGCAAGGCAAGGCAAGGCAAGCCAACAGCAAGCAGCCAGCAGCACCACTCTGGTATTATTACTACACATTGTTAAGCTCTGGCTAGTGGCTGGGCAACAACTTCTTTGGAAGTAAAGGTAAAAGTTAACTGCATGGAATAGGGAAAGTAAGTAAGTAAGTAAGTAAGTAGGTAGTATAAAACTATGGAAAAACCAGCGTGATAACATGAGCCCATTCTCTTTTTTCAATGGAACACCCTGGAAATCCAAAAACCAACACTCGAACCATGAGAGCCGGAAAGAAAGGATTGAAATGGTTGCTGTTTGTGTACCGAACAGTTATGTACTCCTGTAAAATATATTAGGTACTACCCGGACACTATTTAGACACACTTTTCCCAGAGAAGAAGAAAAAAAAATATTTCCGTGGGATACTATAATAGGCATAGTGCTGGAGAGAGAGAGAGAGATAGATAGATATAGTCGAGCAAAATGATCCTCTAACTGAATGGCCGTATACGTACGTTTTCGTCGTTGGAGTTGGTGGACTAGGCGGTAAAGTAAAGAATGGCTTTAAAAGGGGGTTTTCTCTAATAATGAGTAAGTAAAAGGGAAAAAGGAGCGCAGTGCAGTGGTAGAGTAGTGGCAGTGGCAGTAGTAGTAGTAGGATGTAAAAAATAATACTATATTTACCGGGGTAGTGGGTGTATATAAGTTTTTTTTTCCAAAAGGTATTATATTAGTATTAGCCCAAAAGTTGTGAACTCATATGCGTACTATGAGAGAGAGAGAGAGAGTCGAAGTCGAAGTCATGCATGCATGCATACTTTTCAGTTGAATTTCCTTTCACCAACAACAAAACCTCCGGATCCTGAACCCAGTTCAGTTTTCTCTCTTAAAAATACACATATTATGTATATGTATATGGTATATAACTGGAGGAAAGAGTGTGTCTCTCCGACTAAACCTCCTCCTCCTCCTCCTTCACCACCAGCACGTTGTGTCGGACGGATATATAGAGCAAATCGGGAAGAAGGAACGGGAAAGTTTCTCTTGTTTGTCTCCAGACATTTGATGCTTTACACACACATATGTACACCATTATGTATGTATGCATGCATGCATAATGTATTCATGAAAAGTTAAAAGAAGAAGAGACCTCTGGGCTGTTACTCACATCGCATCGCATTCACAGGGAAAATTGTGAATATTGGGAAGTAAGAGGTAGAGAACATTTTCTCCGTGTGTGTGTCTATATATTCCGCCGCCGTCCTCGTCGTCCTCCTCGTCTCCCTCCGCATTTTCTCTTCAAACTTCTTCACCTTTTGTCGTACTTTACATTTTCCCACTTGCGTTGCCACAGCAGAAGAAGAGAGCAGTATATATTGCCATCCTCAGTCACCGCCACCCCCACCACCACCACCACCTCCTCTATAAGACGATATAGTCCGGGTGCCATACCACATCACTGGTTTCCTTCAACTTTGTCGTAATCAGATATGCATTACACAACATTTATGCGTTTAATATTGTCGTGGAGGAGGCAAGTAACGTGTGTCGTTTTGGACTAACAATAACTTCATGTGAGAGAGAGCCCAAACCCGTACACATGCTGCCATACCACACACCATACCCATTCCATACACAGAAAAAGAAAAAAAAACCTCATGAAATCGCCGTGTGTGTAATCGCACTCTCTCTCTCTCTCAAGACAACCCTGAAAGTTGCACACTGCCAAGCGTATAGTAATAATAATAATAATAGTAAAAGCGTATACAACATCCAAAACATTTTTTTTCGCCGTCGTCGTTTCCCACTATAACAAATACAACTTTTGTCCATAAATTCGTCCGTCGTCAGCAGCATAGCTTCGGAGGAGGAAGGCATCGAACCGGTTTAATGAAAAAGTAAAGTGAAACACTAGAATCTCTTCTGGGTTGATCTATCATCGATAATAGCAAACTTGTTAAGATCCATTATATATATTATGCATTTGAGGTGGAAAAACTGAGTGAGTGGTGGTGGTGGTGTGGTAACTGGAGAAACACCTAGTTTGTCTCCCAAATCCTTATCGTGTAACGTGTATGAACAAAGTATGAACGAGATGATGTCGTGGATCCAGCTTTTAACATTATTTTCTTGTCTACACCGGGATACACACAACTAGAACGACTTTTTTACCCTCTTGTTTTTATTACAATTTTTTCACAACAATCTAGAATAAAATGTGACAAGGTTGAATTTAAATAATCATGTAATATTTCTTTTTTTCTCCTCAGCGGACGTGTAAGTCTAGTAGAGCCTCGAGTAGAAACTCAGGTAGTTGTAAAATGCTGTGTGCTGCCATGTCCAAGAAGAGAAAAAAGTAGCTACTTTCCGTCCACCTTTTGGCTACCACCTTTTAATAGTTCCTATTTCTCCTCTTCTAGCCTGCCATCTCGTTGACTTGCTAATATTTTGTTTTTTTTACGATGACAACATTTCATGTTTTATGAGCATTCCTCGCTACTGTTGTCTACAACTTTGAATGTTAACAATCAACTGGTGTGTCATCATTTGTAGATATACGATACTGTCGCTTGTTTCCCGTCCCAAGTGAACCTTTCGTATATATGTATAATATTTTTTTTGTCATGTTTTGCATTTTAGTGTTGACCCCGAGCAATGCCCCTCTCTCTGGTATTTTCAGAGGAAAAAAGGCGATTACTCCCCGAAACAAATAATTAGCCAGTTCCTTAACGCAAGGGGATCTCACGTACGTGAAGCTTTTTTTTCGAGTTGTATATTAGTCCATTGTAATCAAAACCCTTTTTTTTCTTCTTCTTCTTCTGGAAATGCCTACTTTTACTGCCACGCACGCGATATATATCTAAAGGGAGAGAGCATGCTTATGCTTCTTCCGATTTGCTCCCATCGTACTACATGACACATCCCCAGACAAAGAAAAAATATAATGTTATTCAATTCAGTTTCAATCCTATTTTTTGTATAATTTTCTCGGTAGCTGGTTAAAAAATTATGGAAAAGGAAGGAGCTCGTAGCAGGGCTGAATACCCCCCGAACAATGAACGAATGAAATTATTATTACCGTGGAAAGAGAACTGTAGATATATATATATATGCAGATATTGTTCCAAGTTTGGTTTTTTTCCTAGGGAAAAAAGGGGAACAAAATCGGGGAAAATAACACATTCGAACCGTGTGTGATGTGAGTGAAAAGGGGAACTTATTATTTCCAAAGTAAACATATCCCGGCATTACGATGAGACTTGCTGTTTTTGTCTCTGTGCATTTTATTTTCATGCTTCTTTTTTATTTATACTATTTTTCCAAGTTATATCTCTTTCTCTCCAATCCAGACTCGGTGGGAACAAAAAGGTTACATAAACAACAAATTTACCAATTGTAAAAGTACCATAGTTTTTGGAGGAAAATAAGCTCCGAGTCAAAATCAGACACAATTTTTCCCCTTTCTTGCTCCCTGTAGCCCGAACGAAAGGACACGTTTTTATATGGGCATCCATAAATACAGAGAGAGAGAGAGGAAGAATAAAATCCCATCTCCAAACAATTTCACCACACACACACACACGGCCGCCGTACTACCAAACTAAACAAAGATGATTTTTCACGAGAAGAGGAGATGACTCCTCTCCTCTTCTGTCTCCTATCTACAATGAAAATCAAAGAGTATAAAATAATCCTATTTATAATAAATACTATGCATGCATGGCAAATTACTTACATGCACAAAATAAAAGGGAAAAAGATATTCATACTGCTTTTTGATTAATAACACATGACCACATATCAATTTCCATTTTGCTATGCTCAAAAAACAAAAGTAATATTATCAAAAGTTTTTTTTTCTCTCTCGTCTCTCCCTTGCATTTTACGGGGAAAAAGTCGTCGTTGTTGTTGTTTCCCTGTGTGTTTGGTTGGGCTCTTCGTGGTTGGGCTGGCTGCTCCATGAAAAAGTCATGCATTTGACAGCTTTGCATGTAAACGTTTTTTCGTTCACCCGTTCGTTCGTTCCTGGTGGGTTTTCCTCCACCGCCGTATTGTTGCATTTTACGAGAGGCCTACTATTATCAATCCCGATTATTATTATATAACTTGAAGCATGTGTATAGACACACAATATATGGGTCCAAGTTGTTTCATCCCATTGTAGTGGAGTTAAATATGCGTAAAATAGTTATAGTCGGGATCGGTTTTCGGATATATATGCAAGTTGGTATAAAATATGTCAAAATGCAAATTTGTAAACATGCTCGTATGACTCTCTGTTTCCTCGCAATCTTGTCCAGAAAAGCAAACAAATAATAATGTAAGAAAAATGTGTGTTATAACGGGGAATTGAATTCCACTTCTCCACCCGTATTTTTTTTATTCCTTGATGGTATTTTCGCGTTTGCAAAATTTTCATTTCTATTCATACCCTCGGCACACAAGAGCACACCTCCATGAAGTTTTTTTATATTAAAAAGTTGTACATTTTTCCAGCGGTGGAGGTGGAGGTTGGATGGAGGTGTGTGTGTGTGGACTCTCTGTATATATGAAACTGTATTATAGTATTATGCTCTCTTCGTGCCGGTGTTTTGTTTTCTGAGCTCGGTGCTCCAGAAAAAAAACTACATGGTAACTTTTAACTTGTGATATGCCAGTCAACCTTTTTCCCTACTCGTGCTCATACAGTCAATATATGTATGTATCCCAATGTTTAGTGGCAATTTCCAGGTTTGTTGGTTTACTGAAAAAACATGCATATATATATATATATATATTCTGGCTGAACTTGTGTACTCTGAATTGTATCCGTGTATTTCTAGTTTTAACACTAAAAAAAACTTCTTCTCTGCTCTCGTTCGCGTACACTCCTACTGGCAACAAATCGTTTGTGTTTTCAAACGATTAGCAAAATTATACTTTGTGTTATTTTCCCTTTGTTCTTCACTTCCTGGTTTAAATAAAAATGCACACACTCTGGGTCTCTCCTCACAAACACAGCGCGCCCACTGCTCCAAGTTTTTTTTAGAGAGCTCGGAAAATGGGGGAGCTTATTTGTGAGTGTAAAATATAAAATACAATGAAAATCTATATATCAAACGGTATCTGCTCATTGTGGAGTTGGGTAGTATTTTGTACTTCTAAGTTTCCCATTTTCCAGTTCACTAAATCCGAAATCTGGGTCTCAGACAAGCAACAACATAGAGACCACCACGATACCATCGATCTGCTCAACCACCACACCGCTACCTCGCCTCTCTCTCTCCAAAACAGAGCGAGAGAGAGAGAGAGAGGGGGCTAAAGCCGTATTTTTTTCCACAGAGAAAGCAACAAAATGCTCTTTCCTTTTTCTATAAACTTAATACTATCATCATCCTCATTATATTTTTAACTTGGGCTGGATATAGTGTCAGATTCGGGCTTATTATGCATATAATGTAAATCCCTTGATGAAACCTACATGGTCCACATACATGTTTAATGCAGAGGATGAGGCCTCCCTCCTCCTCCCTACTCTGCTCTCTGTTTTACGTCTCAACTTCCTTCCCCCCCCCCCAGTGTCCCTCCACAAGAAGACAGTATTTTTTTGTATTTATGGCCCCTCCTCTAAAGCCGTTTTCCTTCTTTTTAAAAAAAAAAAACTGGAGAAAAAAGAGCAACATCAGACTGCATCTTAAAGCACTCCTCCTCTCCTGTCACACACCGATCACTCGTTTCGTTAAACATTTATTCTGTGCATGATGCTCACCCATTTTTATGCAGCTTGTTCCCTCCGTCACTCATTTATTCATAAGCATTTACGGTTTCACCACTCACGTTTTTTTTTATTTAACATGGTTCCTCCATGATGATGATGCAGATCGGGGAATGAGCTGAAATTGTGAATCCAGGAAACAGTTATGATTCGGAAATGAGTTTTATAATTCACTTTACAAAATGATGAGCCTCGACTACCGTACGTGCTCCTAAAATGGGCTCATCATTGGTCTACACCTGAGCCCCAAGTCTTTAATATCATAATCAAATTCTCTTTTCTCATCATGATCAACTGTCATGTCGTCGTCATGCCCAGCCGAAGAAAGAGTATATGGATGGTGTCCTGATGTGCGTACCAAATAACCATTGGTTGGGTGCTTTTATTAGTAGCCTTGTCACTACCAATCTCCATGCTTATCTTGGCTACGTGTGGTGCTTGAAATTGCTACATCCTCATCCCCACCCGAACTTAAACAGCGTGCTCGATCCCCCCCTTTTAAAAAAAAAAAAAGAAAAAAAAAGAAAGAAGAAATATTGTGCTACTATAATATTTCTCCTTTTCCACGGCAACACTGAGCTCATCATGATCATCATCATGATGATGATAGTAACTAGTCGTTCCCCACGTTTTCTCGCAACATGAGAGTCTATCTGGGAGACGAGGAGGGCGAGACAGAGATTCATATTCAACAAAGTTATGTGGGGAACATTATAAAAGTGAAAATTTCCAAGCTACTACAGAAGAGCTGCATGCACTTGTAAAATTAGAGAGAGCATGTCATCAGAATATTAGCTTTTTATTGGGATCCATCACCGATTCACTCCACTTGTCTCGAACGCATATTTTACACGATGTATATATATATCCATCCAATTTTCATTATCACAAATTCTTCCCTGCCTTATTGCCTTGCTCACTACTGCTACACACTGCGAGTAAAATTTGATTGTAATATTGTCGGATTTTTTTTCATACGAAGCTTGTTGCTTGTTTCCTCTTCTGCTACCACTATCAGTTTATTGAAAAAAGAAATTAATGGAGCAACAAAACACAATCCCTTTGGAAACTCCGACGACTACATAAAAGCCTTAATAGTAGTAATAAGGGGAAAAGGAAAGTGTGTTTCCCCCTCTCCTCATCCCCGCATTCCACTTCAATTTGTAATTTTCGTGGCGTGTGTAGTTACACCAGCAGGCGTTTTGTGTTTTTTTGGTGTGCTTGCTCGTGAAAATAAAAACCAGCAACCAATATGAAGTTGTGGAGGTAGTTACAATATGAAAGTTTTTTTAGGATGATATACAGTTAAAGATTATTACAGGAATAAAAGGGAGCACCATATGTATCATAACTTTAGCCTGGAAATAGCGAACACAACAAGAAAAAAAAGAACAGGAAACTCGCTTCTACTTCTTTTTTCCAGGGGGGAAAGGTATCCCGTCCTCCATGATTGTATTACATGGGGAATGGAAACTATCTAAAATTTCATTTCAATGAGTGGAAAAATAATATTTCAAAACCTTTTCTCCTGATTACTCTCTAATTTTTAGGAATATTACATTACGGCTTTGACGCCAATAAGCTCTTATACTGCCGAGATTTTGCGTCTGATTCTCCGCATTTTCATTTCTCTCACATCAGCAGCGTTGTCTACCTGTGTTGCTGGTGTTGTCTTCATTTCCGGAGCTTGAGCAGAGAGCTCCGGAAAGAGAGACACGATTTTCACGGGTGGTACGCAAAATAAATATGTGCGGCACGTCAAACAGGCTTAGTGAATACTCGGTAATAATTGTAATAAAATCATGGCATCTTTCGATTTCCCCCTTCCGTAGCCCACATTACCTGGCTATTTTACGGGGAAACGTTACAAGAAATTAGATTTAGTGATGGATTTCATTGCGTACAGGTCTCCACACTCAAGCCAACCGGATGTAACCAGGTTTACAAGTCCATTACGGAAATTTGCAAAAATAATTACTTTGTAAAATGTCATTTCGCTCTGTAAACACAATTTGGGTTTCAATTCCGCATCCATCCGACGACGGAGGCAGGTAGGTAGATCTTCGACGAATGGGATAAACGAGCAAGTTCCGGGGTTCAAAAAGTAATAATACTACTTTCTTCTAGCAACAGAGAGAAGGAAAAAAGGAAGCATGAAAAAAAACTTGGAACACACTTACCAGGTATACATTGATACTGAACTTCAAGGTATTTGACAGTGCCCGGACAAGGATCACCAAACGTTTTGGTGCTCGCCATGACACTGCATGTCCTTTGGTAATTACATCTGCAAATGAGAAAAAAAAACATCCCCAAATTATATCGCAACAGTCCATCACAATCACAACAATGTGCAATTGAACACAATTGACAAACTTCTTATTATCATGTAAAATTTAACCCACAATTTGTACACAACAACTGACAAAAATGCTCAAGTACACTCAGATTTCACAAAACTTTTTTTTCTTCTATGACAGCGCAACAATCACATCAATTTAAATTGGAATGGGTATGTATATATATTCGATATGGTGGTGATGGTGACGGTGGAGCATGATGTGTGGGCGCAAAAGTCAATTGAGCTATCACCAACTGACCTAGTAATCAAATCACTGTGCACAATACTCTTGGCATCTTGATAATGATCCAAAGACATTCATCAAACTCTCAAACGGATCACTTCCATTCACCAAATGTCTTTTTACTACTTCAGGTACGGCCAAAAAAAAGTCAATTAGTCTTCGAAAATGCAAATCTCTCACAATGGGAATAAAGAACAAAGAAAGTTTGAGAGTTACAAAAGGCTTTGAAGAAAAAAAAGACCCAATCTCTTACACCACCACCACCACCACCACCATATCCCCACCACCAACTTAATAAGCATGTAGACTGCAATTCCACCGTGCAATAGGTAATAATATTGGATCCATGTGTCTGACATGCATATTACAATTATTTTTTCTTCTGTAAATGTAGGTGACCATTACGTTATTGTTGCCACGTAGTGGACAACAGGCATGACTCAGCAGCCCCTGTTGGAAATTTATATCCTCTGAGTATGTTATTATAACCTGCACCGCACACACATATATTATTATTATTATTCATATTCATCAGAAGAAACAGTATAATATTCCTTCTCGGATCTCGGATAATCTCCCTCTTGACAACATAGCCTGCCACGACGGATCCTCCTAATGGGCATATACATTGACGGCGTTTAAAGTAACGATGATGATCAAGCAAAATGATAGCCAATCAGTATATACTTTGGACGAGCGTAGGGTTCTCTCTCTGGCCCTCTGCAATTTTTTTTGAATAGCCTATATACCTTGCAACAAGGCAACATGGATGATAAGTTGCTACCATTGTTCTCCACTGTTATTATTGCTGTAGTCCCATTTCCACCATTATCGATTCTGCACACACACTGTCTGTATGTATACATATATGTCCGTCGACCGACCGAACGAACGAAACCCATAAAGTGGAATACTTTTTTTAGAGCTCGGCTAACTTTTAACACATACGAAATATATGCATCCAATCAATCTATTGAATCTTTCAAAGCTTTTGTGTCACAAAGAAAAAAAAAGTGTGCTATTGAAGTATCGACCACTACTACTACTAGCATTTTTTTGCTGGTGATGAGCATCGCAACTTTATACACTGCATGTGTGGTGTAAGTGTACCAATACTACTACGACTACTACAATAGTATTTTACCAGGAGCTTTTTTTTCATCAAAGGGACATGACATTCGAGAAAGGAAAAAAAGGTTACAACAGGATGAGTCGTCTTCAGCAGAGTCGAGAACTCATGCTGAAGTTAGTTGGCTGAAATATAGTAGTATATAGTCAACTCGGGGAGAGCTAGGATTGCATATCATGTTTCATCTTTGATGCAAGTGAGATACTTCCCGTGTGTTAGAATAATAATGATATTGTCAACTTCACAAAGTGCACTTGATCCAACCAAACGGACATTCATAAATACTTTGTGCAATTTTTTTCATATTGGTTGAATGGATGGATGACTGATATATCGCAATTGACTAAAAAATGCTCGCATATATATAGGCGATGGAGGTTCTCGCATGGCATGGTCGTCGTCGTCGTGAGACTAAATGGGGTATTGTGTGGCAGGGGGTATGAGGGTGTTCAAAATACCTATTTCCTTTCTTGTTCGACGACAGATAAGAAATGTAGGTGACCTATTCCTCCTTATCAAAATGCTCATTTCATATTAATGACGGCAAAACGAATGAAATTGGGATGACTTGGATGGAGCCAATCTGAATATTTTTCTTTTAACTGTTCAAGGCTCTCCTCGTCTCCTCGTCGTTTCAGCTCGAATGACACTTTGAAAGCTGCCAAAATGTGTTTTTATGCTAATTTCAGCCAGCACAGCTCATTACGCCAAGAAAAGTGTCAAACTTTTCAAAAACCCTCTGAATAGCTAATAAGGGAAAACCAATTGAGGAGATCGAGTTGGTTGGTTGGCAAAGAGAACGAAATAATTGTTTTTTCTTCTTCGGTGGACACCTTCCAGAAGCAATTCCCTCCACTTGGATAATTGCCCTGAAAAGAGAAGGAAACCACTACTACCACCCCAGCAAAAAGGAGACGAAAGAAAGAAGGGGAAAAAACAACTTTGCCGTATAAATCACTGGGGAAAGAGGATTCACACACACATATTTTTTTTTCAATTTACAACCCCTCCTTAATACAGATCCTACCAACATCAATTTCCACTTGTTAAAATCCATTCATGGACATACAAAACAAAAGCCTGTTGCCGAAGTATTTATTTGACGCTTCTGAAAAAAAAAAGTTCATCTAATCTAGCCTACGAACGACGACGACTGACGATGAGAAGAGGATGAGAAGGAAATATTTAACTAGATAAACCTCGCAATATTAAGTAGTATGTAGTTAGTATATATGTTTCATATTCATCGTCGTCGAGTTTGAAACTATCCCCGAGTCCAAAGCTACGCATATATCGGGGATGATGGTGGTGATGGTGAAGGGTTCTTCACAAAATAAAAATAAATGAGCAGGCCAGTTTTCTAGTGTTCAACAATGGATTCGCCAAACAAGGGCAGCATCATCGTCATCACTACAATACAGTCGTAAATTTAAGTGGGGAAGAGGAGAATAATATGTGGAATACAAGTCGGGATTAGAAAATGCCGTTTTTTATGTTCAACACAGAAAACTTACAAGAGATAAACAAGAGAGATAATATTAAGCCTAATAATCACAAGCATACTTTGTTCCCACAAAAAAAGTGAACACCAAGATGACTCTCTGTGTTCCCGTCATCAACATCGTCGTCGTCATCATCATCATCATCCTCATATCATCCTCATCCCCGTCCCTTTCCTTTGCAGTGTTTAACTTTTAAATTGAGAAAATAATGGAAACAGGTATCAATGAGAGTTGGGTTTTTTTTTCGTGTAGGCCGAGGATAAATGAGGAGAAAGATTTGTTGATGCTGCTCAAGTTGGTAGCAATAAGTGCGACCAAGCTCATCAGGTCCAATGAACTCATCTCGTTATGTGATTTGTGAAGGCAACACTTTATTTCAATTGAAAGTTTTGGCTTCTTTCTTTCTCCAACGCAACTCCTCCGTATGATTTAAGCGCTGCTGAGCTGAGCTGAGCTTTAGTAGCTTTTGTTTATTCAGTAGGTTACCACATTTTTAGAGAGAGACAATAATATTATATATGTGATTGTTTTTAGAGCTAAATAAAAATGGTCAGAAGAAAGAGAGAGAGAGAGAGAGAAGTTGTTTGATTCCTTTTTTTCGCTTACGTTCCATTAAGGACCAGAATGGACTTGGGACTCCCACAGTTGACACTCCACTCCGTGTTCCCATTTTCGTTACATATTGTGATCGAGAACCGACCGTAGATTGCTCGAATCAAATGAATTACTTTGCCCTGCTCACAATCCAGGCGAAGAATGGTTCCTTCGCACGCATACGCTGTTTGTTTACCTGTGGAGAGAGAAAAAATAAAACATTTTAAAAATCAGTTGGAGAACAATCACTCATCGTGTGTTAGGCGACCCCAGAAGAAGAAGAAGAAATATTCCTAAGCAAATTGTTTTCCTAATGGGCGAACATGGGGTGAAACGGTCTACACAACTTTCTCAAAATGGTGAGCCCACTTGGCGTACAAATTGTGTGTGTGCTCCCTTGTACCCCTTCATTATTTATCTCGAGAGAATTTTGCAAACTATCGTAATTTAATGATTACAAGGAGTTATGTGCATAAATAATTTCAGAGTCTCCCCAGCAATTCTTCTTATAGGCTTACATGCTTTATAGCAAATTGTAACGTGTTTGCAGCAGCAGCATATTATTATTATTATACTCAATTTTGGGGAGCAGAGCAGAGGCAGGCAGGCATTATAAAAACGAGGAACAAGTCTTGGTATTCAAGTTTTGCTGAGCTAAAGTCACCGTTTGTCCCCCCCTTTGAAAATCTCTCGTGTGTTTTGCTGTCCTATCATCATCATCATCATCATCATTCGCGCAGAATGGGAATGTGTAGTGTACAGCTCTAGTCTATATGCACACGCTTAAACGAAAAACAATTGTGTCATCATGTTTAGCCTCCCTGTCGGCATCTCACAAAACAAGTAATTTCATATTAAAATTACCAACTCCTTTGTAACTCTCATAAAGCATCCGTCTCTAACGGCTGTTGACTAAACTAACAATAAAAGGGAGAAGAAGAAAAAAAAAATATCTAGGTGTACTCGGATCACATTGCAACAAATTTACATCAACTTCCCCCTCGTGCTTTTACCCCGAGTGCTCTGTTGCTGCTGCTGCTGCTCCCCCTCAAGAGAATATTAAAATTTGGTCGTAGGATGCATTACCGGAATTCATCATTATTTATTTATTATATATTTTCCTCAGATACGCACTCCCCAACAACCGAGCCGAGCTTGCTTAACCACTCTTGCAGATTTTACAGCTCTCTTATTCTCGCTCTCTATATATGCTCATCAGCATATCAGATATCCGTGTTCGTCGGGGATGAATGAAAATCCTGATTGGAGATTGGACTCGATCTCCATCTCTAAAACTGCACAATATTTTCTCTCTATTACATGCTTCATGACAAAAGAAAAGCGTTTTGAGAAAAGCAAAGCTCCTTCCTTGTAAACATCATCCATTCATTGTTGTTGTGTTATGATGATGATGAGACGATGTTATATTCTCCGTACAGCAGGTTGCTGGTTTGTGGACACTACTCACGGCCTTCTTTAAATTCCAATGACGGGCTGATGAGTGATGAGATGCTAAATTTCGCAGCATCCACCAAAAGCCCGACTCACACAGTCAGCAGCCCTGACATCACGTCTGCATACAATAATAACACGACAAGACACCGATTCGAAAAAGAGCACAGCGTGACAGCTTGACCAACACTCATCATACAATATTTGAAGTATGAAAAGAGAGGAACGAACAGAGAGAGAGATTGAAATGTGACTCTCTTCTCGTCGTCGTTCGTCGTCCATGCAAGCCCGACGTAGTAGGCTTAAGCTCCGAGGAAATCCCTGCTGTGACAATTTTTTCCCTGACAGTCTCTGATCCATTACCACCTACCATGAAATATTAGAGTCGTTTGTGTGACCGGCAAAATGCATTGATTGCTGGGACAAGGCAAGGCAAGGCAAGGAGGAGGAGGAAAAAACAAAGCAGAGTTGAGAGTTACGAGTCCCGGCATGCACGCCCAGAGTGTATCCTCTTTCCTCAGAGAATGTAATAACAGGATTTTATTTTGCACAGTAAATAAATAATAATAATATGTATCGTGCCAGGTTCGTTTCATACTCTTCGAGTTGGCCCTCCATCGCGCAAAAAACTTGATGAAGATAATGAATGACCATCACACCAGGCAGGCTAGGACGGCAGGACGACGGCGATGCGATGCTGCAATGGTGTATAATATAGCTGTGCGCCAAAAATAGTAAAATTAGACAAGAGTTTTGAAACTGATGGGAAGTGACAGTGTCAGCTTGCCTTGCTTGCGTTGCCTTGCCAGTGCCAGGAGGACAAAATGTAAATTTTGTGTGGAAAAAGGCTGCCGATGGGTTTGTTCTCCCGTCATAAAAATATTTAAGTTGAATGAAATTTTACAACCTAGTCATGTCTCCACTCGTAAAAGAGTGACTAGATTGGAAGACCAGGAGAGAATATCTATATGTTTTTCAATCATTTTCCCCTTCCCACAGCGACGGCGACCGCAACGCAATCCACTCACACAACAGAAGCTACCCATTAATGACACCAACAGAAGAGAGGAGGAAGGGAGAGAGAGAGAGAGAGAAAAAAAAGAAGATGAAACAAGCAATTTGAGAATGCTACACACATCCATCCATCCATCTCCCAACCGTTTTTCATCCGCCAAACAGACGGGCATGTAAAGTGGGCAGGTATGCAGGCAGGAGCAGCAGCAGGCAGAAACGGAAAAACACCTGCTAAACACCAGTGTCTATATGCCCAACCTAAAAGGTAATCCCAGAACTTTGAGAATCATAAAAGTGACCATGAATAGTTCTCATTTCATTATAACGCAGCATGTCTGACACATGACAACACATGGGTGCAGTAGTAGTGCCAAGGTAGGGAGCATCAAGACACACATTAGCCATGCAATATTAAAAAGGGATAATAAAACAATCAACTTTCAAAACTCAACGCGAACAAAACCATCAACACAAGCAAACCAGCAGAGCCAACCAGCCAGCCAGCCAGCCAGGAACAGCACTTTTAATAAAGAAGAAGAAGGAGCACCGACAAAATAGCAGAGTGTGTAGTCCTCACCTGAACAAAAATATGTAATAAAATTACTTTTGGCCGTGTTGTATTACTTTTCCCAAAAGGGTATAGGGACAACACAACACAACTGACTCGTAAACTCTATCAGCAAGTTGACATTTTTCCCGATATAAAAAAACTCGCTAAAATAAACGTTCGTTGTCTCCGGTTGCGGCTGAATAAGCACCCACTCAAACATGGCCACACAAAACTTTGTCATAAAAATAATTGCACTACGGACTCAACTGAACTGGGTATTGACAAAACATGAAAAATTGTTTGGGAAAAAGAGTAGTGGCTTGAAAAAGGCTGCCTTTTCATCAGAGACGTTTTTAATCCCGCACAATGCATGCCTCTCCTTCCTATACACTGTTCTTTGGGATATAAAAAAAGCTAATATCGTTTTCAAATGAGTGAGTCGAGAGTCGTGTGTTTTTTTTTCTCCTCCGTGATATACTCCCGAGAAGGAAGCCCTTAATGACTATTTTTTTTTGTTGGCTCATCTTTACAATTTATAACGAGCCAGTCCAACAACACAATAACGTGGGCATCTCTGTACTCATTTATTTAGCTAAAGGAGAGAAGAAGATGTTTGATATCCTCTGTGGTGGTGTGGTGTGGTGGAGGAGATGGGGACCAGGAGACCACCACCAATTTTTTGCTCATATTTGTCAAAAAGAGAGGTTTTTTAGTAGCATTTATCTAGCAGGGGAGCACGTCTTGCAAGCTGCAACTTGGGCCAACCTTGAATGCATGCATGATCGGATAAAAAATTAAAGGGAATGAGAAGTTTTAGCGAAGGTCAGAATAAAAAAGAGGATTATGTGTGGTTTTTATTAATACCTCGTGTAATATACAAATTATAGTTGTAGCGCAGGTATGAAAATGATATTCATTTGATGATGCAAAAGTTGCAAAATAATTGCTACACACACAGATTCTTCTCCTGCTTTTTTTTTTGCATCCGCGGCTGCTCACTCACAACAACACAACAACTCATCTTGGTGGCTACATCTGCTTTACCAGACAACTAATGTCGGGGAGCCATTAGGGGCTCCTTGGGACCACAACAGAGAACACCTCAAAGGCTTATTCCTTCTTTCATATTATAGCTAGAGCTATCTCTTGTTTTTTGAAAGCTGAAGGTCTCCGCGTTGTGGTTGCCAGATTAAAGGTATACAAGTATAAATTACAGTAACTAGTATATAATAGTTAATTGATGAAGGTTGAGCTCATGTGGTGGACACAAAAAAAAAGAAGTTATTGCGTTTTTGTCCACTCTCTCCGCTACTCCATCCCCAGCTACTTCCACATATTTCCATGTTTTTTCCCTATGGTTACACTAATAACATAGGATTTAATGTTTTTTTTTCTAAGGCAAAGGATTTTGTTGAGCCACACACACGTATTTTGTTTCGTCTCATGGGGCACTTATCTGCCGAGGAACTGGCTATTACTACAAACCATATATACCTATATACGGATATACATATTTTACGAGAAAAACTGACCAGACCACTGAGGCCTCAAAAGACAGAGGATTAGAGAGAGGGGTTATAACAACAGTGTTGTACCATATATATATATAACTTTTAAATATACCTAGGTATATATATATAACCATTTGATTCCTCTAAATGCTACTGCACCTTGAAACAAGTCGTCAAATCGATGTAGACTCACATCCCATCACGATTAATAAATTAAAGCGCATGCACAAAACGACCAACATGTAACGTAATATATGTGAAGGAGGGCTCGCAACTGACATTCAATGGAATCCCACAAGGTCTTTCTTTGCAAAATGTGTGTCCATTGTGAGGTTTTTGGCGTACAAGATGCAATTGCCACGAACACGTTTTTTTATTTTCTTCCAATATCCTTCAAGTATTTTCTGATGCAGACTTGACACGCTTAAGTATTTCTTAAACCACGAAACATGCTTACAAAAAAAATTCTGAATGGGAAGGGATTTTGGATAATATATATATATATATGTATCTTTTTTTATACTTTTCTTGCCATCTCTCAGGTAAAATCATGTGTGATGGGACGCGTAACATAGCAGCCAAGGGAATTGAGTGACCGACTGTGAGTGTGAGTAACACAAAAAAAGGGGAAAAAATCTGAACATGTCTCTAACCGCAAATAATATAATATGAGAGTAGATGAGAAAAAAAAACATCAGATGGACGTAGACATTTTTTTTACCTCCTCTCTCACATTTTCTGATATGAATCACTAATGAACCGTTCAATAAGCCATCAAAAGACATCATCCTTCTTCTTCATCAGCACACAGTATGATGCAACGTGACAAAAAATTGTGGATATGCATATTATTATTATTACCTTATAAAATAAACATACAAAGTGTGTGTGTGTGTCTGTGTGTGTGGAGTTAAAGCACTGATGAGTGAACAGCACACCATTTTTAGTGAAATGACACACAACTATACTCTTGCCTCAAATGAACCATGAAACTTGTCTTTTCCTCGCCAGAAAAAAAAATTGTGCCTTGTGCATTTAGCAAGTTGTTGATACCCTTTTTTCATTTGCATTTCAAATTACACAATCATCGATGAAATGACCTGTGTTATTTGTACACCAATGCAATATGTGGAAATCATCAGAGAGGACGAATAACAGAACCTTTTACTCCACTTCCAAAAGAGAAGAAAAATCATGAAGCACACCTCATGGAACATTTTTTTTCTCTCTCTCTCTCTCCCTCGGCTCTCTCTACCCTTTTTTCCCTCATTTGCACTCTGTCAACCTTTGGATTACTTGTATGTATAGTGCGTAGAGGGAGGAGGATAAAAAAAAATGAGCAATCAAAGTCACAAAAGGGGATGTGGATAAAGGGAATTTTTTTTGAGAGTGTGGTGGATGCAAATGTATTAAGAGTATTAAGTATATACGTACAGCTCGGTGGTTGCAAAAAAACCGACGAGGTGGTTATCACACACACAACCATTTCCTACGGTTGAAAAAAGGAGAAAAAGAGAGAGAGACGGGATTCTGTAATGAATAATACGTCTGCTGATGAACTGGTTACTTCCACTTCACTCCGTGTGTGGATGCGTGTAACTTGCTCAAATTGCTAACAAAAAGAAAAAGAAAAAAAAAAGGCAAAGGCAAAAGGCTTGGCTTGATTTTTTTCTCCTCTCCTTTTCTTTATATTCACCAACTTCCAAACTCCTGCTTCATTTCACTTCTCTTCTTATTCTTTTTTTATGCCAAAGAGGAGTTTAGGACGGTCTCAGTCTCACAGGTATGTGGTGAGTCTGGCTTTGGTGTGTACAATGTACAACAGGCTCATTTGCGTTTGATTTTGGTTTTCCCATCAAACACCATTATTAGACAATAGGAAAATGAGGTGAAGTCAACAGACCGATTCTCGACAGTTTATATGCATTTTTTTTTATTTTACACTTACCTACTCCTCCTGCCCTGCTGATATATCTGGTGCGTGGTCTGTCATGTCATACAATCATTTTTATGCAATGTTTTTAGCACCTGCTTCTTCCAAGAAAAAACCAAGTTGGAAGAAAAAAAATACGAGTCGGGCTTGGAAATACTTATTATTATATAAATATTTTTTGCGTGTAATTCATCCTTGTTAATATCCAACTTTTTTTTTATGAATCTTCTCAAAATCTTCAATTTCCTAAGATTACTCTCATTTCTTTAGCAGAGTGTGCGTGTAGCCACAAACAATAATACGCCGTAGTAGTAGTAGACGTGAAGGAAATGACAAGGAAATAATAATGACACTTGTTTTTTTTCCTCTTCTCTCGTTACTCGTTGGTCCTTAATCCACTGAAAGCGGTGACTTTTTAAGGAGATGCTGATTGTTAGTCTGAAAAATGATTGTAATGCATTATTCACTAGAGATTCCCTGCAACAACCAGTCAATCATTCGAGGCAAAATGACAATCCATGTGGTGGTGGTGCGTATACATACACGTTGGAAATAAGAAAAACATTAGCGGTGGGTTATAGTATAGCACTTTTTCTCCACCTCTTCTCGTCGAATACGTATAATATGTTTCTCAAAATATACGTATGAATACGAAGGAGAGTATGTTTTTTAAAGAATATTTTAAAGGGAAAATGATTTCTATTGACCAAACTGACTACAAAGGGTATATAGGTAGGTATAGGTATATTATATATATTTTTTTGTGGAAGGTAGCGAAATGAAGATTCTGTGTCACGACTCATCATTATTACGTTACAACTCAACTCTCTGCATTTACATAAGAGCATCCTACGCATCTGCATAATTCACGAGTATTATCACAATAACTCCATGGTGATGACTGCAAAGCTAAAGGATTATGATAATGATATGATTATTGTTACTTTTCCTCAGCCGTTGAAAATACAAAGGCCCAGGCAAAATGTGAAATAGCAGAGAGAGATATAGGTACTATTATATATGCACACTATGACGATGATGATGATGATGCTCAAGTTGAAAAGGGAGAATAAGATGGATGGCTGAGTGCGTACCATTCCTTTTACAAGAAATCGTTTCAAAAAGAGAGAGAGAGAACAACTGGTTTGTCATAAAGTGCACGAGAAGAATTGCGTCCGGAAATAGTCCATTGATGGCGTCGTCGTTTCCCCCAAAAAAAGATAATGCGTATTGTATTGGGATCGACATGATAATTACATTATGAGCTTGCATACAATTACTCAAAATCAAACTCATTCAGTGAGTCGAATAACTCGAACGAGAGAGAGAGAGGAGGAACGACGAAGTCAAGCAGAGATTTTGATGAGGAGGACGCTGAGTCGAAAATCCCTTTAAATATTTCCCCTTCCTTTTCAGCTTTCCTTCGTTTGGAATCCCCTTTCAAAGAATCAAGTTTAAGTAGCTTTATTTACACTGCCGCTAGCTGCTGCTGCTGCTGCTGCTGAAGGAAGCTTGATGATGACACTAATATTAGGTATGATTTTGCCTTTCATGGAGATGTGAAACGTGATGAGTATAATAAGAACTTTATGGAAAAGGAAGTTGTGTCTTTGTCGACTCCAATGTTGTTTTTTTTTCACAGTTATATACCAACATATAATGTCACGACTGTGCGGGACGACAATGAACGACAAAATGTGATCATCATGAGGGGATGACGCGAAGACGGGGACGGTCGAGGGAGTAAACAACTTAAATATATATATTTTTTGTTCCAACTGTTTTCCCCTTCTTCTAGCCTTGTGGGACTGCACTGCATTTGGCTAATGAAATTTCTAAACTGTGTTTGTTTTCCGTTCTTCACTTAAATTTCATCAAAAACTTCTTAGTCTTCTTACCTTCAGCATACTCCAGAGGAACGAGATTGCAGAGAACGAACACAAGAACCAGGAGCAAACCGCCATGGGCAGAAGCACTCATCTTGTGTCAGGGCACTGAGCACAGTGTAGCTACACCGATACTTCCACACTTCCTGTAAAACATCAATCAAAAACAAAATTCAATTCATTTCCACGCTAAACTTCATATTATATGTTCAAGGGGAAAGCTGGGGAAATGGTGGTCCACCAGGAGGAGGCGGCGGTGGCGGTGGCTTGGCGGAGGAGGAGGAGGACGGGGACGAGAAATCGGGAAGAAGCACAGACAGACCAACCCTTTGAAAGTAGCATTATTTTCTTAGCAAGAAGCTTATATATATCAACATCAACTCTTCTGACGAAGAAGACTATATAATCCACTCAAAAGTTTTACAATTTAGTCTCATCCTAAAGTCACGTACTTGAAGCCCTTTCGTTCTTTCTTCGCTCCCAAGTGCAATAAACGATAGCAAAGTGTCAGTCGCGCGGAGCATTATATAATCTAATAATAATATATGCGTGTCTTCAACAGGAAATTATATCAACAGGAAGGTATCTCGCCTATAGCAATTTTCTCAAGATTTATTGAATGTTGTGCAACCATCTGTTCTGCCCATTTATCAGCGTGTGCCCTTCTCAAAAACTTTTCCATCCTTCAGGTCATTTATTTAATAAACCTCAATTGAAAAACTAACTGAGCGAGCGGAGGGCGGTCCCCGTTCCGTCTTAAACGTAAAAAAAACTCTCCACTAATAAATGAGAGAAGAATGCTATATGCTAGTAATTACATTAGAAACAATAAATAAATAAATACATATAGTCTGTCTCGCTCGACTACTAGCTACTACTCCACTTAAATATTTGGCCCAACTTTTGTCACTAAATAATCCCATCTCTCTCACTCATATTTCATACGAGGCTGGAGGATAAAAGGGGTTTATAGACCTTGCAAAGAAGCTTGCTTTGTCTCAATGTGGATCACACAACTTCCAAGGATATCATATCTCTCTCTCTCTCTCTCTCTCTCTCTCTTTTATATTTTGCTGTAGGACAGCAGAACAACAGGACTACTCTGAGCAGAAGAAGAACCTTTTAGCTGAGAGAAAATTGGTGAGAAATATTAATTCTTCAACAATAAGTCACCCAACAAAAAAAAAGTCATCCAACATTATTTTCCCCTCTCTGTGTGAACATTTCATTGAGCAAAGAGGAACACAAAAAAGAGAGATTTTGAGAACACAATGGTCTATACCGGTAACTGTACTCCCCAGATAATTTATTTAATGGGCGAATGCCCTAGAGTTCACAATAAAAATTCAAGATGAACCCATCCCATGACCAAAAAGATGTGCTGTCAATCTACTTCTCTTCTCTCTCTCTCCTGAACAGTATTACATTATTACATTTTTTTGCATCCCATTATGCAGCTCTGAAAACACCTTTTTGCATCACACTGCCGTGTTTTACAACAGCACACGATCACACACACACACGGAGAGAGAGAGGGAGAGAGAGAATGGCGCTGTGAGAATGTGAAGGGAAAATATTCACGGAAAAAAAAGAATTTACGGACGGGCAGAGAGACTGGGATATATAGATAATATTCATATTATACAACCTTGCAAACATGGCTTTTTACATGAAAATATACGCATTTTTACTCATCTTTTTGTGAGATGATGTTTTAATAGTGGCAGGACAAAAACCTCTTTTTACAGCTACAAAAAAAGTCTCTACCAAAAATGAACACCCACCACCACGACTCTTCTTCTTGTTCATCAAATCAACGTGGAGTGGAAAAAACTTGAGATTTTTTCCCCTTGGTTTCCTATTATTATTAATACAATTTAACCCAGGCACACTTAGCAAACCTGGGGATTTTATTCGTTTTTGGTGTTTTTTTTGGTCACAAACAGAGAGGGAGAGAGAGAGAGAGAGAGAAATATTCAACGGTAGAAATGATATTTCTAGTTTATTTTCTCAAAGAAACATCAATCAACAAGTACACCACGTTATTATCCCTTGTGGATTGTGGAAGTCCCCGAGCTAAAACCAAAACCAAAGGTTTTTATTTCAGGTGGAAAAAAATGTTGGTGTAATAATGAAACATGCTATATTTATGTGAACGAACATTATGCGTATCACAAGATATTACTTTTATTCATGGCACGCCTGAAGCCCTTACACCGCCAAAACCATTAAGATTATCCCAGTGTTTTGTGTGAGTACAATCATTTCAAGTAATTTCGCACTACATCACCATCGTCATGATCATCATGTAATACTAAACGCCCTTTACAATGGCATCATAAACGTGATATGCGTGAAGTTTTTTTTTAAAGAAAAAAAAAAGTATTCAAGAAGAGGGTAATGGGGAACCCTAAGAAATACTTTCTTTTGGAGAACCTTTACTGTTTCACACCACCACCACCGCCACCACTAGCAACCAAACCACACAGTCAAGTTTTATATGAATAACTGTCATGAGACTTGTTTTGCTTTAATCCAATCAACATAAAGTGAATTTCATAACACCGTCAACAATAATAAAGACAGAACGGGAATCACTGTTAATTGCACTTAAAGTATTCGCCGTGTGGCTGTAAAAGACGACCATATAGTATATTACATATTCTCAGGTGGTATAACCATTAGAGAAACGACGACGTTTTTTTCATTCGAGGTGGTTTTGCACATATATCATATATATAAGTATATAAGTATTTTAAATTGCTCGTGTTTTCTCGGCGGCGGAAATGACAAGAAGGAGAAGAAGAAGGAGCGGAGGGAATGGGCTAACAGATTTATTGTAAAGGTGTAAGGCTACACACATTACGTGTTAATGTAACTTTGCGTTATATTTTTCCCAAGTACCAACAACACTCAAACAAAATATTATGATGTCGTGTACAAAATAAATGTAAGAGTGTATGAAATTCTAGCGGCTTTAGCAGTCTACAACGGTTATTTTAAAAGTATGGGAAAACTATATGGATCTTTGTGGTTTCTCTGTGAGACGAGAGAATAATCCAAGTGTGCACGGAGCCACTCTCGAAACAATAATATTCATGGTGAGTAGCAGCAGTAGAAAGATGATGACGATGATGATGATGACGAATATTATTATTACAAAACAACATTTATTATATTGCTGGTTGATTCATATTTCAAAAAAAGGTGTTCTCATCAGGAGCCGGAGACCAAGTCGGTGAAACAGTGATATCTTCACAAAAGTTCTCACATTGGAGCCAAAAAGCTGTTAATTTACTTTATGAGCCGTGGCTATATACTCGAGAGAGGATTGACGCCGCAAAAATGGCTATATAGAGAGTGGAGCAGGTTGCTGAGCGCATCTCTCACAGTGTTTGTAACTTAAGTTAATGTGTAATTTAGAGGTGAGTTGAATTGAGGCAAGAAATGAAACTGGGAAATGGAGAAAAAGGAAATTCGATAGAGAGAGAGTGAGAGAAAAAGAGTCAACATGTAATCCCGTTGTACTATGTATACACACTAATCGTAAGTAGCGACTACTGCAAACTGACTGTATAGGTGTATTAGGATTTTTTTTCTCTCTTTCTCTCTCTATCTCACAACTTAACTTGGGTGACATATAAAAAGCTCCAAAAAAGTGCCAAGTACCGGTAGCAGCAGGAGCAAAGGCATTTACACTGCGAATCCAGTCACAGTGTCATTATCATGGCAAACATGAGTGAGTGAGACGGAAAATAGAGAGAAAAAGAGGAAGAAGGGGTGAATGAGAGAGAGAGAGAGAGAGAGAGAGATGAGATGAGTTTCCCAAATGGATTAGTGACATGAAACCACTTATGCTTCTCATTCCAATAACACACCACCAACTTTAGTTCCCTATTCCTGATCCTTAGTTAGTCGTGGTGGTGGTGGTGCTGGTGGATACGACAAGACAAGCAAGGAAGGAAGGCAATGGTGGTGGATTTTAGATGGAAAACTTAAACAGTAATAGGGAATCCACTTCTCTATTTAGTTAAGTTAGCTTGCTTTTTGGCACAGCTCGAGACTTAAGTTTGCTTTCGCCTCTGAGAAATAATATTAGAGCAGAATTTCCCTTCCTTCCCTATTCCATAATATACCTACTACACACACCGTATATACTTATATATGTACTTTTTGGAGGACTGGAAACTCAAGTGGGCATATCATCATCATCATCATGATCATATAGTACCACATCGGAGCGTCATCAACGATTTTAGCCAGTCTGGAGTTCTATCCTTGATGCTTAATGCAGTAGTAGTGTGGAGTAGTAGGCAGTAGGCTACCAGCAAGTAAGCTTGGCTATCATAATCATCATGAAAATCGACAGCGTGGCATAATCATCAAACTATTTTCGACGAAGCTGATATCTCTACTACTACGTCTGCTTCTGCTGCAGCTCCTCAAGAGAAAAGTGGTAGTAGAAGTAGTAGTAGCAGTAGTAGTGGGACTAAATATACGAGTTTGTTTGCTAGGTGGGCTTTTAGCATTTTTGGATTAGCTCCATTTTCATCCATTTTCCCAAAATACGAAGTGGAAAAGGGCTAAATGCCTTTTTCACATTCCACTTACTCAGGATATACCCGTTTTATTGGGGAAATTAAGGATTTAGGAGAGAACTTCTTGAGGCATGATACAAAAACGGATATTATAGGTGAGGAGAATAATATATTAGTGTCAAGGAGGAGGACGCGGACCCAAGCACCCATGCACAAGTAGACAGGCCCGGAATTGGGGCTAATAATAATATTATTAATATAGTAATAATGTAATGTTAGGGCTAATATCGGGGTCGTAATGAAATCGTACACAAGCCGCAGGTGAAATAACCTGGGTCCGTGGAAAGATGGTCGTTGTGTGTGTTTTCTTGTGAAATGTCTTGTTAGAGAGGGGAGCCCTTTTTCCTGATGAAAGCCCTATTTCCTTTGGCAAGCGGAATCACGTCCCCAGCAACACTACCATAACCCTATCAGCTCTATAACATAACCATGTCCCCCTATAAAACTATCAGAGACGGAGTGAGAGAGAGAGAGAGAGAGGAAATGTGTGTGTCTGAGAAGTGCGTCATGCACCTAAGTACTTGCGAAATATGCATATTAGTTTCAGTTTTTGGAGACTGACGCTGCTGAGACTTTGCTCTGCTTTTACCAGAGAGAGAACCCACGGCCCACTCCACTCGCTTAGGCCTTCAGTTGAGCATTATAACCTGGCTCTGGTGTTATCATGTTCTCGTTGAGGATAACAGAAAGAGAGAGAGAAGAAGAAGAGGAGTAAATGGACTTGTTCAAATAGTATATGATACAGTAGGTTGACTTCTGGGATGGATCCGACACGGCGGATATAATGCACTATGAATAACAACGAGGAGAGTTAAAGAGAACTCGGCTCGGAAGACAAAGTGAGTGTGTGAGTGAGAGCAATACATAAAATGGGAGAGAAGTAGAATAATATCATCACGTCTACATATTGCACACATTCATCTCGTTCCACCAAAAACTGAGACTGAAACATGGGCCTACTACTACTACTACTCTCACTCTTCTGCCCCCACCACCACCGCCACCAAAAGGAGAAGTCCCTCCTCTCGTCGCCGAAAAAAAAGAAGAGAAAAGTGCCTTTACTCCGATCAAAAAAGAGAGAATCGGATATAGCTCCAGAAGAAGAAGAAGAAGACGAAGAAAAAACATTAGAATATCTAGGTGCTACTGCTGCTGCTGCTCCTTCTCGTTCACGTCAAACGATTCACTCAAGGAAAAGTCTCCAGTTCCCGTTTTGTTCACTACTACTACTACTACTCACTGACTAGTCATGTGTGGATTGGAGGATAATGCCCATAGTAAAAATTCATCTTTTAACAGTGATGACGAGGTCGGGAATGATGAGGATGACGACCATAAAGGAGGAAGAAAAAGAAGAAGAAGATGATGATGGTGGCGAGTGTATCTTGGTTTAACTTTCCACGATATAAATCCTTTATACCACACATCCACGTCTGCCCAACTCCTCATATCTTGGTGTATCTTTTAAAAAATATAGGTAAGAAGGAGCAGAAGAGTTTTTATGTATTTATATTCATGTATCGTAAGTCTTCTCCATGACTTGGCTTTTATTCTTTTTAAAAGCATCCTTTCTTCCAAGTCCACACACTCGATAAAAGACTCTTCTTCTTCTCCTTCCCTCCAAGCTTTCTTTTTTTTAACATGAAGGCTGCTCTACTATATATACGTATTGAGTCCCTTCGTTGAGAGGAGAGGAGAGAGAGAGAGAGAGAGTACAGCACGACTGAGTGAATTTTTTTTTCTCGATGGAGGAACTCACTCCATCCCGAAGATTTCCCTGTTCCCCGATATATCTTAAAGGTAAACGAAGTTACAGACGCTAAATACACAATGGGATTTGTTACGCTTCATCAAAAACTGAGGAATTGGGATGAATCCAGCAGACGAATTTCTTTCTACAAAGTAAAGCAGCAGCAGTAGCAGCAGCAGAGCTCACAGACGAGAAGAAAAAAAAACTATAAGCTCTCTGCTGCTCTAAGAAAATTGAGTGAAGGAGAGAGAGAGAGAGGGGTTTTTTTAACAAAAAAAAAGTTTATGTGTGCATTTACAGATTTTCATTCTGTCTAATAAATTCAAAAACGGAAGGGGATATATAATACATAAAAATCGTTTCAATCGGTGCAGCTCAGCACATCGTAACTCCTCCACTCCGACGAGTTAGCTGTACCACCGAGCCACCATCATCATGACACAAACATTAGAGAGCAAAAAGATTGGCACTGCCATTCTGCCACACACACGCCACGGTGGTGGCGGAGGAGATGAGGTTGAGTGAAAAATATATTTTAAAAAAACTAACAACAACTGCGATGTGTGTCTTGCACAGAGTCATGCATTTTATTCGGGTATGAGGGGGTAATATTATATGCAAGTGAGAGTTTTTATATTTCCTCCAAGTTGTTGGTTTGGAATTTGGGTGGATGTGGATACACATTTTATTTGTGCATTTTCATGAGGTTGAGTTGAATGAAGTAATAGGAAAGAAAAACGGTAAAGAATAAGGTCGATTTTTTTTCTTCTCCTCTCTCGCTTTTTCTTATTTTACTCTTTCATTTCATTTGCTTTACTCACTTTTGGTTCCAATCATTTTGACTGGCAAGAAAGCAGGGAAGAAGAAGAAAAAAAGCGTGGTGGTGGTGCAACTAGAGGGGAACTCATCACTTGGTCGAGAATTCATTAGCGCCATTTTGAAAAACAATCGCATCGATCACTCCATCCTCCATCGCAAAATACACAACTTTTTTTTTCTTCACTTGCTCCCACAAGCCCCCTCCACACTCCACACACATTATATTATTATATCCTTTCTCCTCCTGTTTCACAAGGAAAAACACACAAGAAGCCTAACCCCCACCACATCAACTACACGCCGCAGTGGAATATTTATTCGGAGATAAACGGTCTCACGCGGCCGGCTGACGGATAAAATTCCAATATATAATATGTCTATCACCACCATGTTTCCCTGGAAATACACGTCCTGTCTTTTTGGTTATCATCATGCCATCGCTACAAATAGTTTCCAGGTTTATTGTTAAAGTAACAAGGTTTTTACACTAGAAAAATGATGAGAGGACCTGGGAGAGAAGCGGAGGCCGCTGCTCTGCTCCACAAAAAAAAGCGTGAAGCATTTTCCTTTTATTTTTTGTTGCAGAAAAGAGGCGAAGGTGTAAGTAAATAATATGATGAACTAGAGGGAAATACATAATCCTCGGAATCATCTTGATTCGCCGACGCTATCACAGAAACGACACTCTCTGAGTCAATCTGTATAAATTTTGAGCTACCTATCTATCCTCGCCTCGCCTCGCCTCGCTCACCCCTTTCATTTGGACTGCTGCTGTTGGTTTGGTTTGGTGCCCACACGTCAAACGTTAAAGGGGAACATGCCTTTTTTCCTAATGCAATTTCCTTCAATCAGAATTTACTAGTAATGATAATGATGATGACGGTGGTAATAATAACGCAGAGAGCAAAAAAAAATGTCTGGCTATCTACTAATTAATAACTACACCTGCCCTCGTCGTGTTTCTCCACACTACATGTGTACAACATTTTTGCATGCTCTGGTAGAGAATCCAGCAGACAGAAGACGAGAGAGAGAGAGAGCGAGAGTGTGGGCTATCGTCAGAGGCTACTTTGTTGTTGACTCAGAGAGAGAGAGCGACTCGAACGAAACGGAACACCAGCAGGAGATGAGATAAACCCTGAAAACAAATTAGAAACAGGGAAGACTACTATTCCTAATACCGCTGGGTTGGTGCAAAAGAGGAAAAGCCCTCTGGCATCTTTCTCATCAGCACTTTCATCTTGTGCAATTCCACTCTTCCAGCTCACCCATCACATCAATTTACAATTTTCTGTTTGGCTGTACTCCGGTCTCTCTCTCTCTCTCTCTCTCTACCTCCATATGAATGCGAGACGGCGAGGAGAGATGTAAACGGGGGAAATGTAATAATAATGGAAAAAAAGTGTGTAGGTATTTCCAAGTCGAATTTGTAATCTTATAAGCAAGACGTGGTGGTAGTGATGGTGGTGGTATGGTGGAGGAGGAGAAGGAGGGGTGGTGGTGAGCCTATTGCAATACGTGGGTTGCTTAATGGTAGTGCAGTGGATCGTTGTATGTGCATGCTCTCTCTTCCTATCAAAACTTATTAATCTTTTGTGTAGTCAAATAAATTATCCTAATAATGAAATGCGTTCTCCTCCGAGATGTTCCTCGAGAGGTGGACGTCTCAGCTTGTGAGTGAATATTTCCTCGCAACGCAACGCAATGCAACCCTCCCTCCTTCTCTCTGAATTGCGCTGTGTATATTATAAAGCAAATAATCATTTTTGATTGATTACACATTCAAATGCTCTGGATAGTATTGGAGCTTTGAAAAAATATATAAAAAAAAGTTTCCCTCTCCCCTTCATCCGCACAAGGGAGCACGATCAAGTGGAGTAGTAGTAGTAGTATTACATCGGAGCAAAATGCATTGCTCGCTAACAAACTGACTTGAATCACCTTACTCGGAGGTGGTGGTGGATAGATGGAAAGAACGAAGGGGAGTTAAATGGAAAAATGAAAAATAAGCAAGACTTTCTAGCCACCTTAAGCCACCACCACCAGCAACCCGGCACCACACCACACCACTACTTTTTTTGCCAGACTTTAGCTTGCTTCTTCTTCTTCTTTTTTTTTATCGTTTTCCTTTTCTTCTGAAAGTGTAAGATAAACAGTGGCAACCTACAGGTTTCAAATTCATTATGCATGTGAATGCGTAAGTGCGTGCGGCGGTATAAATGCGAGGAGTGCACGCAGCTCCCCCGAAAATAAAAGAATGTGTATAGTCTGCATATTATCATTAGCATATCCCCATTTTACTACTACTACTACTAGTTGGTCTACTCATCATCATCCATAATCGGTTCGTAGTAACAAAAAAAGTGTACACACTACAACCACCACCACCAACTTGTAGTATTTTCCATTAGAAAAATTCACTTTTTTCTCTCTCTCTCTCTCCCGTGACTAGCGCGTCTCATTGTGCAATGTCAGCTATATATTTCACTCCTTTTAGCTCCGAAAAGGAGGAAGGAGTCGCAGTCGCCTCAAAATACATTTTCTTTTCGTATTCCTCTTCTTCTTCTTCTTCTTCTTGCTGTGTATACACAGTGCAAACCTACGTGTGTGACATTAGAATAACACACAAGCTAAAGGGGAAAAAATCCAGTCAAAATATTAATGCAGTGTGCCTTTCTCCATCCGCCGTCGTGGTAGCAGGCCCGCTTAATATTTCGCCTTTTTTTCCCAAACACACACACACACACACAGGGAGGCAGAGAGGGAGAGTGAAAGAGAGAAAAGAGAGACGCCTCAAGCCACCTAGCACAACATGTCACCCTAATGAGCCATCATTAATCATTTCTCTTATTCCTGAACATTTTTAGTTCTACAATTTATTCATACTCCTACCTCATCTCTTTTTTGGCTCCTGGACACATTTCGTCCTGTTATGCAATGCACTCTCTCAAGTTAAGTTGGACGACCGTTCAGCGTATAGGAGCGGCGCAGCAGTGGCAGTAGTGGTAGTATTCAAGGGGTTTTTACTAGGATTCATTGCGCTTAAAAACCGTTTCTACTTTTGGAAACATTTTCCTCTCCCATTGTAATCGGGATGCATAAGGTGAGCCTCACACGTGAATCCACAACTTCCTTTGCTGTGCTCCGCATTGCAATGTTCACAAAAACTCATGGAGTGAGCCTGAAGTTTCCTGAACAAAATATATATGTATAGTAGAAATGTGTTCCGCCTAACTTTGGTGAATTGGTGAATGTGAATACACACATGCTCTCGCTCCGAGAGTCCACAAAATACTTTTTTTCTCCTCTCTCTTCACCCGGCACATTGTATGATTGAGTTGAGTGACTTTGACTGGTTGCAAAATTCGTCTGGCTAGTACACAAAACGACGGGGAAGGGAAGGGAATGTTGAATGTGTGTACGTGTGTGAGGTTTTTCTTGGAGAGTCGGAGTGTGTGGTTGTAAATGTATGTGATGGTTCAAAGTAGAAAACCTCGTCTCCACATCATTCACTCCTCACAATCAGTCAGAGAGCTGAACACAATGTCACAGCGGATTGGAGCGAGACACAACTCACCGTCATAAAAGGAGAGGGGAACCTGNAGGAGGGCCTCTCTCTCTCTCTCTCTCTCTCTCTCTCTCTAGGCAGGAAAGTTAAAGTGTTGGAATGACTCTGTCAGGGGATAAAAGGCTGGGATGCGCCTCGGCGTTACTACTTCTATTACATTGTTAAATTATTGTTGTTAGGGCCTAGGAAATCCAGTATATCGAGACTTTTCCTGTGAGCCTCCCAGAAAAAAAAATTATCATGTAAACGAATTGCTTGCATGCCAAAAAGGTATACATGCATGGTTGATGCTGGTGGAGGAAGTAGAGAGAGAGAGAAAACCACTGCCGCTAGCAAACACCAAACACCACCACCTCGCTCGCATAAGACACACATCACGGCTCAAAGTGAGGAGAACGCTTCACGCTTTTCAAGTCTCACAATGGGAGCGAAGCGGAGGAAACAAGGCAACTGGGGAGTGAGCTCTTTTGTGGAGAAAAAAAATAAAAGGAGAATCTCCAATGAATCTACATGCCACCATTTGAGCACATTGTCAACCCCAAAATATGTTGTACACACACAAAAACCAGTACGCATTGCACCATAAATACCTCTGGTAGACGACATCATTGTCAAGTTGGTGGTGGTGCGGTGGTAGTTCGCACATGACAATGGGAAGAATATTACATAGCTAAAGGTGAGCGAGGACGACTGGGAGTGATGAGCTTCAAAAATAAAAGAGTTTAACTTGAACATAACTCAACAAAAATATCACAAAACACTGATTATCACTCATTTGCCGTTACCATTCCAGTCGTAGCATATACCATACCCCTCTTCCTCATCTCTCTTACTCAAAACTAGAAAAATAAACTCCACCAGCAAATATAATAATAATTATCATAATAGCCCATTCTTTTAGGTGCACCTCTAGTCATGTTGTTTTGCTAACTCAATAATGCCTCTCTCCTCCGCATTCTTGTCAATATCAATGGGCTAACAAGTGGCTCACACATTTCTCCTCTGTGTTTGAGGGGAAGGGGGGACGTGGCGACGATGAACAAGACAAAAAAAAAATACTCATTTCCATTTTTTAAAAGCATTTTTGTTTTACCACAAAGGCTCAATCAAGCTCACCTGATAAAACAATGCAGATATTTTCGGCACTTTACCTTAAATCCAGGATGTCATGCAGGATCTACCGTGACCATTTACCAACTCCAAACCAAAGCTATTTTACCCTTGTGGCATGCCAGCCAGCCTCCTACTAAAAATTAGTCTCTAACATGACTCCTCTACTCACTCCTCTCCTCTCTCACAAAATATATATATATATATTCATAAATGACTCGAGGAGGTCATTGTTTCTCCTGCGTGAGTAAGCTTTCATGCTTAGTTTTTCGTTTTAGCAATATACCCCATGGGAAATTATAATGTGGCTAATGTGATGGTAAAAAGTTTTTAAAAACTCGTTTGAAAATCATGTTGATCATTCTGATTATCGTAGAGAAGGCTAGGTTCGTTCGGTTAAGGAGGCTCAATGGAAAGAAAAACGCACACACAAAAAAATATATTATCCGCCCGATGATATATTAGCAACGGGAGAAAAAGTAAATGAATTCAGCTTTTTTGAGTCAGCAGCTGGTTAACTCTAAAATTCCCAATGCCGATATCTTTGTAAGCCGCTCTTGCCGTGGTTGTTGATAAGTCGAGAGAGAGAGAGAGAGAGAGAGAAAATGTTCATGTAGCAACTGATTAGTAACTACAATGACTGCTCAACTCAACTCAACTCAACTCTCAACAAAACACATTGTGTAACCTTGCTCCTCATATTTTTAATGATGCTGCTTCATGAGGAAAATTAATGTAAAACAGAGAAACACCACCTTACAAACCAAATATAATCCCTCTCTAATTAAAGTAATTGAAATAATTGAATCAAGGAGGGTACAAGAAAAGAACGAAACGTCTCGTGGAGTTTGCATTAATTGAAAAACGAGGATATTAAATGTTACACGCACACACACACACTCGCTCGCTCGCTCTCTTCTTCAAAGTCCTGTCAGAACATTAAAAATTCAGATATAATGGGTTATGTAATACATCATGAGCTGGTATGTGTGCAGCTGCATTTGCGTTAGGTAGTGGTATTGTGGTGAACTGATAGTTTTTTTTCTACCCAAAGGCTTTCCTCTTCTACCTCCAATTCTTTTTTATCGTCTCCATCCAATATACATAAAAACTTGGGCTTCACACTCCATCATGTACTTACGTATACTTTCCAACTTCCCGATGTTTTACAGATAAAAAATGTAGGGAGATGATGATGATGATGATGGTGAAGAGACAAGTGAAAAAATATATTAGTCGGACGGAATCCTCCGGCTTGGAAATATCGAGTGGTGGAATGTCTATAGGAAAAAAAATTGTTGAACACAGCGGAAGACGGGATTA
>JAANSN010000766.1:0-46617 GCA_036850665.1 Dicranocentrus wangi
ACCCTGTGTGAGTCTAAGGATTATAAAGGATGTGTAAAAAAATTTCTTTGAAATTTTAGAGTTGCTTACGTACGTCGACTACCATGCAAAGAGGCTAAATGCGAATTGGTGTCGGCCATCAAGCTAGTGATCTGGACATAATTGTTATGGCTAAAAATCCTGTACCTAAATTATTATTGACCTATATAATGACATGGCAGGTGTCTGTTTCTTGGCGTACTGGACAAAAAGTGGGATTATTGTGCTGGTGATGTGGCAGTAGGTATTCATAATAATACTATGCATTTTTATGTGTATTGACTCGTATTTCCCGTTCATTTAATTAGACCAGACGAACGACGAACCACTTTTTATATATTCCATTTTTTCCACTAAAAATGCCTTTCCCCGCAATTCAATAAATGCTACAATAAATATTTGCATCCATGCAAAAAGCACAAACAAGGAAACACGCAGAGTCAGTTTATTTTTTGTTATGAGGGTTTTAAAAATAATGCATCACTTCACATCAATCAATCAGCGTAGTAGTATAATATACAATATCTCGACGATCCGGGTGATTTTGCCGGTCATTTTTCGATCGCGATCTCGATCACGACGATCATTATTCGTTGGCCTGTCAGGGTCTCGGTCTATATTCCTCTTATAAAACAATATCGCTGTTTTGATCATTTTGCCCACATTTTAATTGATTGATCAATAATTAGTATCTTATACTCATTAACCGTATAAACTATAATGATGATATATCTTTTCAGAAATTGAATTATCCACAATGTGGATATGTTTATTATTACATATTTACTAATAATTTTAATGAGTAATTTTGCAGCTATGAACTATCGAAACTTGAATATCGAATATCGAACTATGAAATATCGCCATACAATGGGTGGAGCAGAGCTCTCTGCCCCTCTTTCAAAAACAATTGTGACTTCTAAGAATACATGTGAAACAATGAGAGAAACTTTTGCTCAAATGTCCTGCTAACTAACTGGCCTAATTTTCAAAAAAAAAAAATGTATAAACTTTTATGACATGATTGGGATTGTTAGTGAGTTCACCACCCTTTCTTACAAACCAACCAACTACAACTCCTAATGATTGTAATTTTTGCCTTTTTGTGTTCTACTACTACTCCACTACTACTGCTTCTTCAAAGCATTTCCGATTCCGAAGCATGCATCTTCAAGCAATTTTTTCCCCAATCCTCCCCGGACGGGGTTTGGGATGACGAGAGTCATGCCAGAAGACACACGGATTGTCGTAAGTCCTGCTTTTTTCACGCTTGCATATTATATCATCATCATCATCATCGTCATCATCATCATCATGTCAACTGCTGACGTCAACTCAGAAGCTTGTCTAATAATTTCCTTGGGTGTCTACATTTATTTTTTTATACAAGGATGTGGATCTGGTTCCTACTCGGAAGACATGGACAAACCCTGGCATGTCTACATCCATTCCAAAGTTGGCCCCTCCTCCATCATCACCTGCAGTGGGACCATCATCACGTCCAACCTCATAGTCACCTCCCACGGCTGCCTAACCCTGGAAGGAGGAAGGATCAACGTGTACGACGCTTGGACGAAACCTGCTAATAATGGCGGCGCAGTTCACACTGTGGACAAGTCGGACCTGGTGATTTCTGCAAAGTTGAATAAGTCTAGAGGAGAAACCTTTAAAATTGACGAAATCATCTACAATCCCAATTTCGCCCTGGGCTCCTCCCTTCCCAAAACCTTTCCCAAAAATGACTTTGTCCTCATCAAAGTTAAAGGCGTGGACTTCACCAAGCATGATACTAGTTTGTACCCAATTTGCGTTCCAAGCCCCAACTCGCCCGATCTCGACTTTATCCACCGTCCCGCCTATTACTACGGCGCCGGGGTGATGTCCGTGCTGGGCCAGGACCCGTTTCCGGTTCGGGAAATCCGGGACGACACTCTCAAAGTGCGAACGGGGGATGAGTGCGATGAGGATTTGGACAGTTATCAGCAGGGCCTGGCTGGAAACAACCGAACACTCTGCATAAACTATGTGGGCGGGTTTGACTTAATTCCGGAATTTCCTGGTGGCCCTTTGGTAACTGATACGCAAAGTGGCAATAATGGTAGTGGTGGTCGTGGTGGCGGTGGCGGTGGAAGAACTTTTCTGATTGGGATTGCCACCGAAGTTGGCCATTTAGGACCGAATGGGATTTATCAATACGACTACTTTAGTAGCATAGTTCGTAAGAAGACGAGGAAATATTAATCAAAATTGAGAAAAGTGGTGGTGGTCGTGCCGACGTGGAGGTGGTTATCAATTCCTAATTTCTTTTTTTTTTTTTAAATGTAGCTGTAATTAAATACTTGGAGTATGAAGCAGCCCGTCACGGCAGTTACTGGTGTGACTCACCCCCACTCCACCTCAAACCCAAGATCCCTCCCGGGCCTCGTGGGGAGTACCAAGGGCCATGGCCGTGGGACAACTTGGCGCCTGTACAAAGAAATGAGTCTCTTAATTGCGGTTTGCTCCCATTCCGTTATTACTACCATTTTAATTTCAAAAAATTGGTCAGCAAAAAAACATAATTGGAGATTGCTAAAAAAATTATTTTTGTTTTTTGTTTGACCACCATCATGCATAGTTTGCGGGATGGAAAACACTTTTGATGTTGTTTCCTCCGGAAGAGTCGCAGGTGGTGTGAACGCCACCCCATATGAGTTTGGATGGATGGCCCTCATCCACATTTATCACAACGGGAAGGGAGTCGATGCGGGTGTAAACTTGTGTGGAGGGACAATAATCAATGATAGACTGATCCTCACCGCGTGCGTACCAAAAAACCATTTTTTTTGTCAAATAATATAATTGATGATATAATTTCATAATATACAATGTAATTGATAGGGCACACTGTATTGTGGCTGACGACAAAATCCTCCAAAGCAACTTGGAACGTGTCCACGTCACCCCAGACAATGTCCATGTAACAATCAACGTCCACTGGAGTAGGGGCAAGGATGCAAAAGGGATTGAGGTCAAGTTGGCAGGTGTGCTGTTCCACCCAGACTATGCGGAAGCCTATAAAGGGTGGGTATAGGTAGTAGTGGGTACACAATGATTTTCTCCCGGAACAGGAGATTTGCTGTATAATTGTGTGAAAATTGAGTTTACAAATGAAGATTATTGTTATTCTTTTTTGCAGAAATGATTTTGACTACGACATTGGTAAGCGGAGCGGACGCGAGGGACAATTTTAAAAACCTTTTGCTCACAGATGACCCTCAACTTCTTAAAAAATACTGTCCAAACTAATTTTTTATTTATTCTGCAAAACAGCGCTACTAGTCCTTTCCGAGCCGCTGAAGTTTAGCCCACCAGGTAGTAGGGGACGCGGGATCCGGCCAATTTGCTTACCAAAAATGGGTGAGCCGAATGTAGTCGACGAGGATGACTGGCCACCGAACACCGCGACCGTTGCTGGCTGGGGACTTTTGAATCCGGTAAGGTACAAGTCCACCTCCTCCTCCTTTAAAACAAAATATTATGTAATATAATATGCCTGTCTTGAAGCTTTTGAAGAGTTCATTTTTTCTCCCACAATAATATATCATTTTTTGTTACGGACGAGTTTTTTTTTAGGAGGACCCACTGTCTACATCTGACACGCTTCAAAAAATAGAAGTTCCCATTTTAGGGCTGGACAAGTGCCGCAAATATAATCCAAATATCCCCGACAGATTCATCTGTGCTGGACACTTGAATAAGCATTTGGATTCAGCTGCGGTGAGAGACTATCTACTTCATTTTGAGCATGAAGCAGCAGGCAGGCATATAGCTTGCCTGAAATGATTTTTTAAATATTTTTTTGGATGATTTTTTAGGGCGACTCAGGTAAGTATGTTACGTGGCAAACATTTACAAGACAAACGGCGACATTTTTTACGATATTATTCTTGTTGAGCTTCTGGCTGTACGCTTTTATATATATTTAGGTGGTCCACTTATGGTAATAAAAAAGAATGCTGGGACAAATAAACAATGGATTCAAGTCGGGATTGTGAGTTGGGGTAAGTATTAAGTATATAAGTGTAGACAAGTTTGCAGGTCCGCCGACCATCCCGCTATTATCATCATCTTGTTTTATTCAAATTAATGACGCAAATATATCATCCCTCTCCACAATTTTAAGGGCAGGATCATCCGACCTGGCATGGATACGGACCCACGCGAACCATTTCGCTATATACTCGTGTGCAAAGTAAGTTGAAGCTAAAAGCTATATATGACGGTCGACGACGAGATGAAGAGGAAGCTGTGTGGGTCTACAAAAATTTGATTAAATTCCACCAAGTTATTCTAATCAAATATTGATTTTAGTGCTGCTCCCGTACGTGGACTACCATGCAAAGAGGCTAAATGCCAATTGGTGTCGGACGAGTTAGTGCGGACACTGGACAAATGTGTGAGGAGATTGTGGTGGATAGGCTGGTATTTATATGCATTGCATTTTTGTAAAGATTTTCCCGTACTTTTTATTACCCCACCAAAAACCGACCACACTTTATACCATTGCATTGTCTACTAACATTTTCACATGTAAAATATGAATAAATCCTAAAATAAAAAATATATCTCCATTTATAATATACTCGCAATAATAATAACACCTGCGAACGAACTGGCCATAAAATCCTCCTTTATATGAAAACATGCGAAACTACTACAAGGATTTCACCCCAAATTAAATCTTTCCAATTACTACTCCTCCGCAGCAAGGTAAGTGAACAGTTACATTTTGGATGTCACATCTTGCACTTCTTATAATACCAGCCTTGTAGCTGCACTGTTGTAAGGTGACACAGTTTGAAAGTAAATTCGCACTAATTAGCAAAAAAAGTGTTTAAGCAGTCTAGATGAAGGTGATGGTAGAGAAACAATGAGTCAATAAGGCAAAACTATAAATTAAGGGTCTATCAGATCAAAAAAAGAGTTAAATTACCTGTTACAAATCTAAGCCGGTGGAGAGAAATGAAAAAGGGATATGCGATGCCAGAAAATGTAGACCAGGAACAAAGTCGACCATAGGGGCAGCAAATATTGCGGCTCTCGCTCCATCACCGCCCCTTCTCGAAGGCAACACTATATTATATCGTGGAGGAACTTGCCAAAGCAACAAAATATATTAAGACGTATGTAGATACGAAAATAAATTATAATAATTACTTGTCAGCTAACCACCCCAAATTTTCACGAGTATACGAACCTCATAATTTTCTTTATTTTGCCATATTCCATCCACTGTCATCTATCTAGCCCGAAAGCATATATCCTTTTACACCTACCGTTCCATACATCATAGACAGGGAAGAAGGACTTGCAGAAATATATATAGTTCTGTCAAATTTTCTGGGCATGAAAGTTGCCACAATTTATTTGAATACCTTGGTACGAAGGCATTAAATCTTTAATTGCTTTTTCAGTAAAACCAAAACAGCATAAAATTATAGATAAATCCATGATTACTATATACAACTGTATTTATTGTAGCATATATTCCGCCTGTTCCTGTACTTGCCTTTTCGTAATTCTACTATATTTTTGATTGATAGTTATATGCTACATAGGTATATTATATAGGTGTAGCTTTTATTATATTATAATAATAATAGGTTTGCTTTCATAAATTGTACTCACAATATTTACCTTGTATTCGATCAACTTATAATATATTCTAACTCTATCAGTTAAAATAATATCTCACAAACACGCTCATTTTTAGGTTCTTGTAAGCTGTTGGATTGCATTGGCACGACGACGACGTATTGCATGTTAATAAGACGACCTGGTAAACTAGTTTGAGAAAATACATATTAAAAAAACTTCATTTATTATTTTTTTACAAAAACGTATTTCCACCGTAATTTCATTGATTTCCAGCTTAAAACCCGGGTCACAATTCACAATGCTCACTTCAGAGTGCCTCCTTCCCACATTTATCAATTACCTGCGTCTTGCAAACCGAGTCGGAGTGATTCCTTTCAAATGGGATTCTAGCCGAGCCAAAATTTCCCTGCTAGCAGCGCCCGGAGAGATACGGTATCACAGAGCCGCGCTGGCGTGGATCGGGTTGTTGATGGTCATCCAGGTTTCTCAAGTGGTGACGCAAGTCTCGCTAGATGATGATGACAAATTCAAATTCGCGTTTAACACCCTGTTCGCCATCCTTTTCCTCCTGTTAAGCATCCCCGCATATGTGTACACCTGGAAGGGCCAAGCCGTGTCGGAATTTCTCTCTGCAACCATTTCTCTGAGTGAGAAAAGCAACGGTAAGGTAACTTAAATAAAAATTGTATAAATAAATAAGTTGTAAATTACCTAACTTGAATATTTGGTTTTGAAAGGGAATTGGAAAGGAGTGTCATTGAAACTGGGACATTTGCTGGAAACCTTATTGACGATGGCATTCCTTAAACCTGGTTTCCCTCGGCAAACGTCATCATCACTATCACGTCATCAGTCTGCATTATTCTATCCTGGCGAACACAACCTTCTTGACGTAAAGGAGCTGGTGGCAATGCTCATGATAAAATATGGGTTCTACAGTACTCGCTATTTGGCAATAGTGTACCCAACCGTCGTAATGGTCATGTTTCCGTGCTACCCCGTTAACCCCATGAAATGGATGTTGCCCACCTGCTGCTCTTTCGGGAAAGGTCACATGGGCGGCGTCGGCGAGGGCAACGGCAGCGCCTCCAATGCCGTCTGGCAACTGAGCCTGGCATTCCTTTGTAACATGAACCTATTCATGTTTGTGTACTCCTCCGCGACAATTGTGCTCACGCTCATGATAGTGCTTCCGGTGACGCTTCGAGCTGTTCTGAAATCCGTTCGCAAACATCTCGATCGATCCGGTGGGACCCATAATAATTCTTTGGGTGGTGGTGGCGACCTCCTCCTCTCCTCAACAATGAGCCGGCTTCGCCAGCTGCAGCTCATCTGCGCCGCATTCAACGAGCTACACCAGGTGCCCGTCACGGGACTCCTTGTCGCCAGTTTTCTGGTGGCCGAAGTTGTCGCTTTGTACTCTGTAACGAAAATGGTGGGATCCTCCAATTCCAATCTTGTGCTCCTCGCTCTCCTCGCTGTGGTGCTGTGGGATGTGGTCACCACCTACGTTTGCCTGATGCAGACCATGGCGGACGTGTGGACCGAGTCGAAGAGAACACGGGAGGCGATGAGAAGGTGGGAAGGAAATAGAAGGTCGACTGATCATCATCGCTTTGCCAAATTTCGGAGCTCCTGGAGGCCTCTTAGAATCCAGTTTGGGGTAAACAACTTCATTGAGCAGGATACTCCCATAATCATTCAGGGATTTGCTTTCACGACCACAGCAAATTTGTTGCTTGTTCGATGAATATATATTGTCGGGATTAGGTATAAAAAATGAACATTGATGAGCTACATATATAACTATATAGAACAAAATATATATTATAATGTTGCCATTTATTGTTACCTTATAACCACCTTCCGTTCCATGCGCATATGCACTTGTGCACAAGCATGCATTTTTATTATTTTACCAGAGAAACGGGATGCAATGACAGTATTCCCATTGTAAAATTGTTGGTAAAATTTATACTGAAAATATATCATATATTATATTACCCATGTTATAAAACTATCCCAATCAATAATAACATATATACAAAATAAATAAAATATTATTGAAGAAACATGTTGGGTGAAGGACGACATTTCTTTTTTTGATATTTCACGAAAATTGATTCCTTTAAAAGTAATTATTATGATCACGGCGCGGCGAAGGGAGGGAGTCACATCAGTCATCATCTTCAACTTTCAATCAACTTCTCTTCTGTCACTTTTAAAAATCCCTATATCATCACACACACATTTGTTGTGACGACGTGGTGACGAGGATTTTTGCTAAATAATATAATAGACCACTGGAGAATGTCCGTAGTAGTGGAATGCCCACCCAAGCAGTAGGTCTTTGTTTCACATTTTTTTCCAGCAGCGGGAATGGAGCGGCTCCTGCTGGACATTTTTTGATTCCTGGAAAAAAAGCACCACCATACCAGCGTGGAGCTGCCTGGTGGTGCGGTGGCACATGCATGCGTCATGCATGGTGCTGTGCTGATGATGAACATGAACACAAATGACAACCATGCATGCCGAGAGGGTGGATTTTGGACGATGACTGTGGACGTGGAGGACCACGAGGAAATATGCCTTTTTGTAGGTGGTGGTGTGGTGGTCGTGGTGGTAGTGGAAACCATGCATAAATTCCACTAGTCAGTTAGTTAGTAGAACTCCTTTCTCCAAAGTAATTTTTTTTTTAAAAAGTGGTGTGTGTGGAGGTGAGCTAACTAATTATTATTTATTTAACAATGGAGTATAGAAGAAAGTGGATTTTTGGTTGGAGAAGTTTCGTCATCCAGGGATTTAGAAAATATTGATGGAGAAGTAAAAGTGGGAGTGGGAAGTGGGAGGATGGATGCTATTGTGGAGGATGCTACCCCAAATTCAACGGATTAAATGATATGATGGAGGTTAGTTATTCTTGTTCTTCCTGGAGTGTGTGTTTCGAACCTTCCTGGACAGTGTAGTAGTAGTCAGTGGTGTGGTGGTGGTGGTGGTGGTTGTGGTGGCGGAGGGGAGGATTATTACGAGCTGGAGGAATAAAATTTTTAAGTGGTAAGTATAAGGAGTTCATTTACACACTGTGTGGGGGAGGGAGATATATATTATTTTATTACTATTCATTAGTCAACATTATTATAGTGATCATTATTTTTTGTATTTGCTCACAGGAGGTGACAGGAGGCGAGAGGGGAGGAGAGAAACGGGTGGCTGGTGGAAAGGCTCCCAAGACTAAATGAGGATATCAAAATACTACTGGAAGGAGTTATTCATGGGAGGATAAGGTGGACATCATGGTGGTGGTCCCGGAGGGAGGAGGGGAAGAGGTCAAGGGGAAGAGGAGGATGAAGAGCAGAGCAGTAGTGTGCAGTGCAGTGGAGTGTGGCCAAATCGGGTGAGGATGAGGGGAAAGTCAATAAAAAGTAATTAATTAGATTTTTTATTGGAAGTAATAATTTATTGTGTATCCTCCAGTCTCCAGTTGTTCCCAGGTTTTTGAATTAATTACTCCCTTTAATAATATGTATTTAAAAATAATAATTGTAGGTGGAACTCAAACAAAACACCACTGACGACGGCATTCCGAGCCGAGTGAGAGGGTCAAACTAAATGGCGAGGCGAGAGGGAGGACGATGATGAATGTTAAAGTAAACTGGCGAGATTCGAGGGGTGTATGCGGTCATCATCATCATCATCATCAGAGCAGGTAACAATAATGTGATGTATAATCCAACTAATTATTAAATATATTGAACATGGGGTTATATAATTTAGCCGTGTCCCGCAATAAATATGATGTCAATATATTTATATTACTCCTCCTCCTGTATCCAGTATATATTGAATGGTGAATTTATTATAATGTGTTTTTATTATATTTTTAGTTTTAGACATAGCCAATCAAAAAAACGAAGATTCCGAGGGTCGCCTACTTGGATTGTGGGGAGGAGACGATGCTGACGTAACTAGGCGAATGTCATCCTCAAAAGGTCACTGGAATATTTATCGATTTAAATCATAAACATAATACAATTAAGCTGAATAGCATTTACATATTTCATACCTAATTGACTTGTTTTCCTTCTTTTGCAGTATCATCTTTCTTGAGGAGCTTGCATTTTCAGGAGGAATAGTATGAAACCTTCAGTGGAGTTAGTTAGCTAGGTGTGTGGGAGGAGGAAGTTCTATTCCTGTTGATGATGACCAACATGATATCGCCCTGAATACTATTGGCAACCATCCATCATCTCATTGCGTGGACATGATGGACCATGGCCATAAAGACTCATCATCCTGGATTTTTGCCATTTTTGAAGTTGAAGTTGAAGCCCACAACAGCCGAGGAGCCTTGCTCCTTCTGGACTGGATAACGACAGTAGTTGGATTTCGACAAAGGTATATATTGATTATTAATAGTTTTAAAAAAAATGTTTGCTAGAATTGAATAGCAAAAGTATTTAGGACAATATAGAATAGAAAATATTGCCTTAATTTAACAGGAGCAGCACGATGACACAAATAGTAACTCAATAGGTATAAGGTGTACTTGATGCAATGCAAAAGCTTGAATTTAGTTTTTTTTCATTCTAGTTAGATTTTTTTAAGTATAATTTTTTAGTTAGTTTAATTTAGTAGTATCTAGTGCAGCAAGCCATAGTAGATAGTTATGTGATATAGATATAGTATGTATGATCTAACTAAAAACGTGTTTTTATGATTATATTTATTTAGTTTTAGACAACCCAATCAAACAAGCGTGATTCCGAGGAGGGTCAACTGTTGGATTGTGGGGACGGGGACAAGGTGATGAAAGACTGCATGATGATGATGTCGACCGCAAAAGGTACTAAAACTTCACGAAATAAATATGTCACGTTTGACTATCTATATCATTTTACATTACTTCACTGGCATTTTTATCCATATTGGCATTGGCATTTTATTTAGTACTGTTTTATACCTTTTGTTTTATTTAATGTCTAATGGTTTTTTTATTTGTTCCTTGTTCCAAAGCAGTCACAGTCAGGCGGGGAGCTGAATCCACTATACTACAACGGACTCCAGACGGAACGAAGGCTTCAACCTTACCAAAATGTCAGCATTTCCCTGCTGAACACTATCCCCACCCCACCCAACGACTCATCTCATCTCATCTCATTACGTGGACATGGACATGACAACGCGACGCACCATTGACGTTTCATTGTTGAAGTTGAAGCAGACAGCCAACTCCTTCTGGATGGCGTAGTAGTTTCGGATTTCGACAAAGGTTTTGACTATGGATTGATTTATTTTTTAATTTGCTAGAATAGAAATAAGTAGCTAGAATAGAATAGACTAGAAAATATGTTTCCTTAAGTTAGCAAAGCAGCACGATGACACAAATATTAACTTCGTAGCTGTACGTACTTGATGTAATGTAAAACAAATTCGTTTTTTTCATTCTAGTTAGTTTTTTAAGTATAATTAAATTTTAGTTAGTTTAATAGCATAGTATCTTGCGCGACAAACTACATTACAGTCAACAGTGCATACTACAATTACAAATGCATCGTGCTGTATTTTGTGAGCATGTTTATCTGTCCGTCGTCCGTCCGTCGTCTCGTCTGGTGCATCATTTGTGTACTGCTTGCCAAAAACCACTGTAGCCATGAAAATATGGTAACAACTCGTTGATCCATTTGCCGGTTGGTACTATCAAAAGGCATGAGTAGAATAATAAGTAATAAGCATTGTTAGAGGTTGTGTCATTAGGATTAGTATTAGCATGTAATTTGAACCGGAAATTGCACAGAACAAATCGATCATTGATTTCCCCAGCTGCTGGAGTTGCTATAATATTATATTACTTGTAGTTTTTGAAATCAATATAAATCGTTTCCCTTATAATTTCCCGTAGTAAATGACAAAGCCTTTACTATCGCTCCTCTAGAAATCATGGGTACCATAAGTACGTTAATCGTTACAAGGGTGACGAGAGGTTTAGTTAGGGTGAAATGGGTGGATAAGTGGCTCGGTGTACTTGCAACGGATGATGATAATGGAGATGTTGATGACACAACCCCAAATACTTTACATGTAATGATCCGACTGGAGTCCCTTGTTCCTCCACCACAGAAAATTGGCAAGCTCCTATGAATGATTGCGAATGCTAATTAACGTGTTAATAGGCAAGTGATGAATTATAGGAAGTGGCAATTAAGTATTTATTCTAAGGCGACACTATTGCATTGCATATTATACAAGCATAAACTGTATATAAAAGGAACTCAAGAAAATGGCTACTTGCCATAACCAGATATTCTACACAACTGACAGCTCAGGCTGTCATCCTCATCACTCACTCATTGCAAGTCATAATAGAATTCATAGTAGTAATCGTAGTAGTAGTGTAGTACGCATATCTCATAAACATATCCATAACATAAATATATTCATATTTGTACATGTCCTCTTGTTACGTACCTGTTGTCTCCTACCCATCTCTCCTACATGAAGAATTGGAGCGTTAGTTCGCTCCTCCTGACCACCCATAGTGCTTCATCGTTTGGCGATCTACAACCATATATTAAAAATCTGATCAATCTGCTAGTTTGAGACAAGACATTCCAGAGGCGTGCCAATAATGTCATTCATAGGTCGTGCGCTATAATTGAATTAGTCGAAACACAAATTCTTTACAAAAATCCTATGTGTTTTCGATTTAGGGACATGTCGGGGTTTGAAAAAAATTTCCATGTCAGTCCAAAAAATGACAATTACTTGATTACTGTCATATTGGAACTTTGTCCCTACAACGCCAAACAGAAGCAGGTATAACACTGATTATGTAGGATGCCGTAATAGTGGTAATAATAAAGTAATGATAGGATAAGTAAAAACCATTGATAAGACTTCGTTAAGTATTGTGGGATTATGTGTAGGTATTGCATATTATATTTATGGTGTTTGTTGTTGTATGTGGTTATTGATGTGTTACGAAAAAACCAGTTTTTATATTCAGTCTTCTTTATTAAACACATGAAATTATTAACAAAAAATGAAGACAATGAAGAAGTTGGAACACAATAATCATAATTGAACATGTTAACAAAACTAATAATAATAATAATCCTTATGGAGGCTCTTCTTTATAACGCGCTGTGTATCCAATTAGCTATAAAATCTTTAAAAAAAACTACGCTGTAGTATTGGGAAACAAGTCTTCTTCCTCATTACTAACCAAACCATTTAAAGAAATAACATTAACTTGGCGGGAGATTAATGAATAGGGAGAACAACTAGCTAAACGAGCAATATATTTGCGTTTGGTACTGGATTTAAATCTTGCCAAAAACTCTAAATGTGTATTGTGGAATGTCACCTCCAATGTTTAGTTCTACTGGCCTACTTCGGGGGGGGGTCTGTTATGGGCTGCTTTCGTTTGCCAACTACATGCTTGTATCTCCAGATTTTAATTCTTCAACGCATTTTAGTGAATAGGAACTCCTTTGCTTTGTAATAGTAAGTCGTTCCTTTTGCTATAACTATCTATTTTAAAGGCGGCGTTCATTAGCTTACTTTAGTAACAATACATAATATATAGGATGATTTCATAAATCATAACAATTACACTAGCAGGTTCGTTGGTCATATATAATTAGTAATAGATGATGTGATGAATTTTCATGTCAGAAACGCCGTCATAGAGAATACGAATCGCAATGATAATCCAAAATCAGATTCTAACTACCCATGATATATACAATATTTTAAACTGCAATCCGAAAAGCTGCATGCCTTGGATGAATTGTGATTCGCCCAATATCTTTACTACAAATAACTAGAAAATGTGCTGAATCAGGGAAATAACTATTACCACAAAATTTGATGATAGATTGTAAACCATAGTAAAATGATGCCGCGTTATGTTGCAATATAGGCTTACCGGTTTAACGAATTTCAGGTAACAGGTCAAGTATGATCTTCATCTTCAAATAATAAGTATCATCTTTGTAAAATAATTTCAGGATGTTACAGCTTCCGTTACTTACAAACACTACTGAAATGCAGGGCAAAAGTCACATACGCTATACGTTAATTTCACCCTTGCTTCCGTTAAAGCCTTGTGCTTTTAGCTTCTCAATTTGACAAGCAATCTACTTAAACTCAACGATTGTAGAACCTGGATATCGCAACAAACATCTTAAACACATACCTGGCTGATTATATGTCATTGCAGGTTGATTAGTCAGATGTCTGACTTTTTTCATGAAAAAAGATCCCTTGACTAGCTGGGGATAGATCATTTCTCCCGACCCAGTAGTGCTAATGTGAGCTTAAGTGACTTGCTCATAACATGGTAGGGTTGGATGGTAGGAGTTCGTAGCACTTTGAATAACTTAGCTAGGGCTTTTTGAGTAAATACCGCTGTATTGGTCGTGTTCTTCCACTACCGTCCGTATCATCATGGGTACCATGGTGACGCACTTTTTGTTATGAGGGCTGATGGCGTTGTAGGTCGGAGTTTCACAGAGACTATTGTCGATGTTCGATAGTGTTGCAGCCATTCATAGACCACTTCCACTAATGGATAACATGTATTAATCATTAATTTCACAGGTCTCCTAGCTTTTAAGATATTTGGATGCTTGGTACTACGTCATCGTAAAGCCTTTGGGTTCTCCCACATAGCTTCTGTATCTACCTAAACAAACTTGTCTTGTGAACAATGTTGTCTTGGTTCAGTCTATTACCTCGTCAAGGCCGTCTTCTATATCCTCGTACCCGGCTGAGATTATATTCATATGTCTAATAACAGGCATTTTCCCCTGTGTTAATGGTAAAATTATTGTTTGCCATCATTTGCTGTTGGTTGTTCTTTGAGTAGCGACTTCCATGTGCGTCTCGGTTGTTTTAATTGGAATGATTAGAAGACATTTCTCTTCCCTGTATATTATAGCCAAGCCAACAATTCTCGCCATTTTTTCCTATATAGCAATCTGCACAAATCAACTCGCCATTCCTGCACTGATAAACTTTGACCAACGGATACGAAGTGCACTTGGTACACTTCAGCTCCTCTTTAAACTCGTCATCCATCCTCGAAAAAAGCAGAAAAAACTGTTATTCTGGAGGAAACTAGACTTCGTAGCCAAGAAGTGGCAATTTTTAATTAGAGGTGGAGAAGAGAGTTTTAGCAGAGCAGCATCAGCACAATAGTCTGTTGTGGTGGTATGGTGGTACAGCAATGAGTGGCTTTTTTGGCTTGCTGCAAAAAAGGGGTTACTTGTTCTGGTGAGACCGGTGCGGACGTGCCTGACGAACCAGAGCGGCTCTAGAGCTAGGTATATACCTTGCTTTACAAGTGGGGTTGGGATTAAAGTGGAAATACTGATGATCTTTTTTTTAGATCCCCTTCCATCCTTAGCAAAAGCTAATATTCTGGAGGTCACATTTACCATAGTGAAAATCTATTAATTGAGGCAAAAGAGACAATCAACATAATAGAACAACAATGTGTTGGGTTGTGGTAGTGGTACAGCAACGAGTGACTGCTTGCTGCTGATGCTACAAGATTTTTGGGGTCAGACTAATGCGGGTGTCCTTGGCGAACCAGAATGGCAACATTGATTGAGATAAGAGGAAATGCGACTGATGATCACGAAGCTGATTCTGATTGACACTCCCAATCCAACCCAAATCCAATATAAATTATATAGGTATACAATTTTCAATTCAGCAATAGAACTAACCCAGAGAAGAGCCCCAGGTACTTAAATGACTCACCCAAATTTACAGTCTTTAATACCTCACCATGAAGTTTCTAAGGCCATAACCTGCCAACAAGCATGCATATTTTTGAATGTGATGACGTGTAATGTTGTAAGATAGACCAACCGGTACATTTTGGCCAGCAATAAAGCATTCCACTTCATAATTCTTTTTGCAGATGCTCATGATGATGATAAACAAGTTCCCTAGCAGATTGCTTGGAAATGGACTAATACTTGAGTTAAGCTTCATCGCAAGTGGTATTACTCAAGTGTCCGGGACATTGTAAGCCCTCCCTTTAACTACCCCAATTTCCTACAGTAAAATCCTTAAAGTGGACAATTTTTCATACATAGACCATTGTATTCTTTCCTAACTTCACAACACACAACAACACAACTTACTTACTGAAGCACAACATTCATATTAACGCAAAGGTTGTAATGTTTTAGAAGGGAACCAAGCCATGTAACTTGAATCAAGCCACGATCAGCGTTATTCCTTTCATTTGACTAGACACTCTCTCGCAGCCAACAAATCGCGAGTGTGTACTCATTTTTTTAATTTAATATTTGTACATGTTAATTTTAAATGAAACTGCAATAGGCAACTTAAAATACTCGGCCAGATATACGGATTGAATCACATTTTGTTTTTTACAGCTGCAACGTATAACTTCTCATCTCATCTTAATTTCTGTCTCTCAATATTTTACTGTGGAATGGTAATAAAAGTGTATATATTTCTGATTTCCTTGTCCCGAATGAATATCCCGACAAACTATCGAATTCCAATTGCGCCATCATCAATCATATACCATGAGTCTGTCTACTATTACTAGTCCACTCTTAAATATTACTAGAAGTATTGAGACAATAATTAGCGTCCGTCGGCGGGGTATTGCTTTTCTGCCTAAGGTGTAACAAGGCATGTAAGGGTGGCTTGAATTTTGGAAATAGTTTATCCAGTTCTGGCCAAAATGGTCTGTTATATAATGTTTCAGTCACTTTTTGAAGACTGCAAAACAACAAGCGGATATGCATACAACACACGCCCTTTCTCTGCTTTTTCCGATTTATGCACGTGCAAAATGACAAAATTAAGTAATCGCATGTAAATAAATCCGATATAATATAGACAACGTTGAGCATTTACTCCTTAACAGATTTTACGCACACCCTATATAACACGGAAATTGGGAACGTTTTCCCAAAAGTCCACTTCCCCATTATAGTCCTCTGTCAAAAGTATTGCAATGCTGCTCATTAAGCCAGCATGTGTTTTGCCATACAAGTCGCCTTCACTTTTTGCTTATGTGTAAATTATTCTGCTAAGTTGGTGAGTATGAACCTGTTTCCGCGCCTCTGGCTCATCTTGCTCTATGCGTTACGCAGGTTGCTCCGACAGTCTTGACACTGCATGCGTGCGGTTTTTGATCCTCTGTAGTATGGATAGGGGAAACTTCTCCCTACGGAACACACCGAACGCAATGTCAATTTAAAAGCAATTTAATAATGCATCTCTATCATCAGTTTCGAAATTGTAAATCTGGATGGTTCCGAGTGAGCAAGTCTGCTTGCTTACGGTCCGGATAAGGAGTAAATACTTCATATACCTAAAATGAATGTATGTATTTTGAGGCGGAGGAGCAGTAAAAAAGTCGCTGCCCCTGCCTGTGACTGAATCTACATATGAGATTATTGCAATTAAGCCTCTTCTCATTCTGGCTTCTTGACACCCCCGATTTCCGTTCTGGTAAATGCAATCCTGCATATTAATTTTTCTAATTCGTGAATCCGGGTATTTCGTCCAACACTCATAACACACGTCACATGCTTTCTTATAGAACGTCGAGCAAACGTGTTTACTTTATTTACACTCCTGAGGTTCCTGAGGTTGTTTTCTGTCAAAATCTAGTATCATCCATTCAGGGTTTAGGGCTACGCAGCCATTTCTCTTTGCTCTTATTTAGGGTAAGAGAATTCAGTTTTGGAAAACATTATTTTAGAGGGCCTGGGTCTTCGAGTGGACGTCCAATCAGAGTGAGGAAGTTAAGGGAGCTCATTTCCCGAAACTGAATGGTTTCGAGCGGTTCTTGAGAGTTCTTAGATTTTCTTTCGGGTAGAATATGGCATCCTGCACGTGATCTATACAAGTGGCCTCCCCGAAAGGAATCGAAAGGATGTGGAGATGGCGAGGGTTCAGAGTGGCTAGCCGTGTCTAGAATCGGAGTATCAGGAATAAGTCGTAGGGACAATTTTAATGGTTGAAAGCATGTTCAATGTCACATAATTTTGATTAACTTACTACGCAAGTATGTTCTACGACTGTTATGAAGTGAGGTAGCTCTCGTCGTCGTGTTTCATTCGAACTGTTTGAAGAGCAAACACCACTCTGTCCAACTCTTATGCCATGAAAATTTCTATTTTTCGAATTATTAGTTTACGTACCATACCAGATTGTAAATTGCCTTGAACATCAACTTCTTATCGTTAATCTTGCATTTCCCAACTGAAGCTCAACATTCCTATCAACTAAAAGGTTAGAAGGTTTATGAAGTTTAGAGAGGGCACCAAGCCCTGTAATTTTCATCAAGGCGCGCTCAGCGTTTTTCTGCTTCCCTATGAGAACAGACACTCTCCCTAAAACCAGCAACATGAGGAAAAAAACCTGATTAAAATTTGTTTGATTATTTGCAAAATTAAAAATAGGTATTTAGGTTGTGGTGGTGGAGCCATCACTTACAGCTCCACGGGGAAGCCAGTAAGAGGATTTTTAAAATTTTAATTTAAAATGAAAAACATTTGTATATACTCATCAATTTAATTTATATTTTTGGGTGACGGTCCCCTGCATTTGAGTCATCATTTGTAGCATTGTCGGTTAGAAGTAAGTATATAATAGCTAATAAAATGTAATCATATGAGATTGCTCCGGTGCAGCTGCTGCATGTGAGCAAAATTGCATCCTATTTTCTATTCCATTTAAGCGTACTTTGATTAATTTTAATTCCTTTAAAACCTGCTCGATCGTAGTCCTCAAGTCGCACAGTGGTTGTGTCCGATGAGCTACAGGAGATTGGGTTGTGCAGCTGCGACTGATTGTTCCTGCTGCTGAGGATGTAGGGGTCTGCTTGGGACTGCTGCCGGGAACTGATGAGTGTGAGAACTGCAGAGGGGCTGGTCCGTTGGGGCTGGAGTAGGGGGAGGGGGACCCTCGACGAAATGCTTGTTGATTGGTTGGTTGGTTGGGGCTGGTAGAGTTTTGTATTTTGCATTTGCTCGCAGTATTGCGACTTGCTGTGCCCGGGGACGTAGAATTCCTCTTTCTCCCCGTATTTTGGGTGGAGGCTGAGACACAAGCTGGATCTGGAGGGCTAGGCGCTTTGATGATGGCAAAAACACGTCGTTGTTCGATAGTATTGCAACCATTCTTAGTTCTCTTCCACGAATGGATAACATGTATTAATCATTAATTTCATAGGTCTCATTGACGTAGCGTTTAAGCTATTTGGATATTTGGTATTACGTCCTCGTAAAGCCATTGGTTTCTCCCACACAGCTTCTGTATCTACCTAAACAAACTTGGCTTGTCAACAATGTTGGCTTGGTCCAGTCTGTTACCTCGTCAAGGCCGTCTTGTTTATCCTCGTACCCGGTTGGTATTATATTCATATGCCTAATAACACATTTTTTCCTGTGTTCATGGTAAAACTATTGTTTGCTATCATTTGCTGTTGGTAGTTCTTTGAGTAGTGGCTTCCATGTGCGTCTCGGTTGTTTTAATTGGAATAATTCGGGGACATTTCTCCTACCTGTATGTTGAAACCAAGTTTTGTAATTGGCTCAATCTGATTGACCCGATCATCATAAATGGTACCTCTGGATATTCCATGGATGGGTTATGGTACTGATTTTCTAAAGCTATGGGTAAAGTGAACTTGTCCATCAGTGTTTGCATCAAAGTGAGGTGTTGGTCGGGTATGGAGTGCCATACTTGTAACAATTCTCGCCATTTCCTCCTATGTAGCAATCTGCACAAATTGACTCACCTTCCTAGCACTGATAAATTTTGACCAACGGATACTTAATGCACTTGGGACACTTTAGTTCTGTTTTAGCTCCCCTTCTATTCTTGGCAAAAGCTAATATTCTGGAGGTCACATTCTGGTTAGCCAAATGGAAATCTATTAATTGAGGCAAGCGAGTCAGTCAGCATAATAGAACTACAATGTGTTGTGTTGTGACAGTGGTACAGCAACGCGTGACTTGACTTGCAGCTGCGGCTACACGATTTTTGGGGTCAGACCAATGCGGATGTCCTTAGCGAACCAGAATGGCAACCTTGATTGAAGTGGGAATGGGATAAGAGGAAATAATTGCGTCTCTGATGATGACGTAGCTGATTCTGATGGACACTCCCAATCCAACCCAAATCCAATACAAATTATATAAATATGCGATCTTCAATTCGGCCATAGAGCTGGACCTGAAAAGAGCCCCAGATACTTAAATGACTCACCCAAATTTACGGTCTTTAATACCAATACGTAATTTAAGGGTCTCGGATAAGAAAGTGAATACGAATTCATTTGCAAGATGGACCATAGAGTTTGTAGATGAAAGAAGCTAATTACACTGGCGTACGCAGGGGAGGGGCACTGGGGGCACGTGCCCCCCTCTGGAACTTGAAGAAAAGTAAAAGTTTTGTAAAAAAATTACAGAATGTTCTGCAAAATCATGACAAGACAAGGCTGACTTTTGTGATATTTACATTTTCCAATTGATTTTGGATCGTAAATGGATTAATTTCTTTGGCTTTGGTTGTCGTTCGTTGCCAATCAATTTGTCAATAATGGGAAGACTTGTGATTTCCAAGAAGGGGCAAATTTGTAGATTCACATTTCAAAAAAATTTCGTCGTAAACTTAAGTAAATTCATGAATGTATTGTAATGTAATGAATGCAAATATGAATAATCAAATTAACTTAGACAAATTACACGAAACTTATTCTCATGTTTTTGCTAAATATTATTTTAAATCTTTAAGGGATTAGCCAAAAATGCAATTTATATATTTGAGATGACAGGCTAAATTAATGTTAAATTTGTAAGTTTAATCACAAATACTGGCGTAATAACCCTTGAACCCTTGACGCCCCGCCGCCGCTCCCGCCCCCCGTCTCCTGCCGGAACAAACACCGAACGGACTTTCTCATGCACATACGAATTAAAGAATAAAATGCCAACCATCACTTTAAAACGAAAAAATGTGTATATGCTCATCAATTGCATTTATGGTTTTGCGTTTCGGGCCTCTGCATTTGAGTCATCCTTGCATTGTCGGTTCTTGAGGTGGATTTGCCACTTGTTTGCTATTCTTTTTGCTTTTACTAAAAATCTAAGGGTTGAGTTGCCGGCAGTGCAGCATGTCATAGACGGAAATAGAAAATAGAATACATGAAGGTATGTATGTATGTATACATATATGAAACTACTGATTTCAGTGCACTTCTCTACCTGTACACAAACAAGAAACAAAGGTAATGTTTCAGGTTTAATAGATTTTTATGTTTTTGTGCGACTTGTACACACATTCGTATGCGTTCGTAGTAAGTAATTAAGATGAGGGTAGGAGTTTGTAACAGAAGTCCTTTGATACGTTTGTTTTCTTTTAAAAAAGTAACCTGTTGAACATCGTATAGATATTACAAATCTTTTAAGGCAAAGGAACTGAAGTTTCTTCATTAAATTAAATTTAAGATGCTCTCCACTTCTGGACATTCTCAAGTTTTTAGTAGAAAACAGCGATCCAAAGAACCATTCATCCTCGAGCGATCCAGGTCGCAGGTAAAATTTCAATGTTTGTGAACATTATCGGACACGCACATCCAGAAACTAGAACACGCACAGGTCGAAGAAACATTTATATGTATAACTTACTACGCAAGTATGTTCTACGACATTAATGAAGTAAGGTAGCTCTCGTCGTTTCATTCGAACTGTTCAAAGAGCATACTCTACTCTGTCTAACTTCAATGCCATGAAAGTTTCCACTTTCCGAAATATTAAATTACGTACCCTGCCAGGGTAAATTGAATTAAACATCAACTTCTTATTGTTAATCAGGATTGCAAATTAGAATATATCAATCGACGTTGCGACATTTTGATAATTGTTCTCCATTTCTCGGATGACACTGTAATAATCTGCCACCAAAAGGTACATCACAACGGACGGGTACTGCATGTGGTATCAATACATAAGCCGACGAGAATCTTCAAGGCAGTCAACTCTGGGTACCCAATATTTTCTGGTCGTGTGCCACCCAAGAATAAACATCCCTTCTTCCACGTTTTTTGAAACTGGCGGACACGAAATTCTGAGTTACAGGCTATATAGAGTCGTTTTCATTATATGCTACGATAAGAGATAAATGCCCGTTGTTTAACTTCTACAATTAAATACCTGCAAGCTGACCCTTTGAAATTTTTAAGGTTTTTCTAATTTTTGAAGCTGACAACGTAGCTGAAACTGACACTACGCTAGTGTTTCTGGATTTCCCGAGAAACCATAAATTTGGATAATTTGAGCAAGAAATTGGTCGCATACTTCAGCGGGTCGTGCACTCAGAACACATCAATGCTAAAAGCCTCAGTGTCATATTCATGAATCGTGGTCCCAAAAGCTTGTGTTTGTGTGAAAAATGTGTTGATAATGGATATTTCTCTCTTCCAGGATTCTTCTATCATGTCTCCTGAACACGGTCAAAAAATAAATGTTTTGATTTAGCATAATTAAAATGTCGAACATCATCACGTCACGTCTAAAAACCACGTACGCTCGTCATCTTTATCGCTAGTACCGCATGCTATATCAACTTTTCGATAAGGATGGTGGCGGTCGTTCTGCGAGAATTTTAAACTTTCATTTAACTGGCCAGCAGATTGGAGAATTTTGCATATTTATAAAAATTTAATGCCTTATAAGGTAATTATCATCCATGTTTTTGGAATACAGCATACTTTAGCATAGCTAATTCCATATTTCCTTCTTATCGTTCAATTAGCTCATGATACAAAAACCCGAATAAATTTCCGCTCTTTGCTGCCTCCCGAACTTTCACGTTGATCACGTAGAAAAGTGGTCGAATTGGAAACTGGGATTCTGCTGATTGACGTCAATAATATATATACGTATAATGACGGAATTGTAACAATGTTTATTGTAACACGTCTTTCCTCGACATTGCCCACGTCTTTTATTTGTATTCCTATGGCAAAAAGTTCACTTTATATATACGCAAAATATAAAAAAATTTCTCGTTCCAAGTGATTGCCATGTACAGATGGAAATGCTGTCAACATAATGTATGTCTGCTGCTCTTTGGTACGCTTGAGAAGGGCGAGGCACCGAGTCATGACGTCATTTGTTGTTTGTATATATAACTCTGAATAAATTTCGGGACTCAGATCATATCACGCATTCATATCGAATCACTTTATAGTGGAATGGTTGTAGGACTCTCACAATCATGTGATTGGTTTAATTAGCTCGATAGTTTGATTGTGAACTGATGCGTCTCGTAAATTGTAACTTTTTCAACATGTGAGGGGTATGGTAAGAAAATCAGACAAGAAGTAGTTGAACAGACATATACTTTTCTCCCGTAAACCCTACGCCTATTATGCAGCCTATTACGAATACGAATGTTTTCCTATATCCAATACGCACCTCAGCTCTGCTATACGAAAAACACACGTTCATTCTCTAGGCGATGGGATGTCACGTGAGTGGTCCCGTTGTTTCCCGTGTGAGAGGTCAAATGGAGCAATGACTGTGGTACCCTTATTCCACTATGCAGCACGATACGTGCTTGTGAAGGATGAACGTAAGCTGCATGGCACACTATTTGTGAGACAGCTATTTAGTTTAAATAGTAACTATTTATTTACATATTTTCAAAAAATTGTCAATAATAGTCACTGTCAATATGTATGAAAGTGCATTTTATTTCATTACATTTTATATGTTAATGGTAAAGCCATGCATTTTAAATGGCATTGCATTATGTTGCACGTTTCCGGTGAAATGTGTGGAATACATGGGAAGAGAAAGAAGTGCATTAAAATACACTTTTTGGGTAACATTGTACAAAAGTCAGTCTTTTATTTGTACATTGGCGTGCATCATTGAACACATTAAATGGAGAACACGATAACACTGAGCTAAATAACACGTGTTGAGCAAACATAAACCTATTAACTTAACTATTCCTCATGGAAGCAGGGATGACACACGTAGCACCTTTTAGTGGGTTTCACCACTCTACCAGACCTGGTTACGGCTACAAAAAAATAAAGGAAAGAAAAGAGAATGACCTATCATGAAAAATTGGAGGACCTATCATGAAAAATCGAAAAAAACTTAATCTGAAACTAGTATTTGCCAGAAGAGCACATGTTGGAGCATCTATTTTTACCTTTAGTTTGTATTGCCCAGCTTCTTTGCAGCTGCTGTCGCAGCAGACACTTTTACCTTCATCGCCAGTTTCAAGCCTGAGCTGTGCGCCTCTCTCGGCTCACTCTGCTTGCTCGTTGGCTCTCCCTGTCTTGACAAAGAGCTCGATCAGTTGCTAGCTTGCTGGTATTGCCTGGGGCTTTAGCTCATTATTACGATTTTTCACTGCTAAGATGATTGCCTGCTGTTTAACATGATTTAACTGTTAGGATAATTCATCCGCATATATATAACGGAATCTTTCGCATCGACTTAAAACTAAGGCTTATAAGGCTAGAACACATTATATAAATAAACTTTTATCAACAATCATTTGATTGAGTCCAGTGCGTGACAGTTAAAGTGGTATACCTTCACCTTATTTTGGAGGAGTTGATAAATTCATTGTCACATGCCATAATTTGAGTTCCAGTTTTCAGACTGGTAATGCATGTATGCAAAATACTAATGTATGTGCATACGCATAAATAATACCTACGCACAATGTTAAACCACTCATGACAGCTTTCAGATTTTGAGCTTTTATATGCAATTGTATAAGAGAACACCAGTAAATAAATGATTGAATAGCATCTGGCGCAACTACTCTTTTGTATTCAGAGTATTCTATTTGTAGAGAACATCCATGTCAATATGGAGTAAAAAGTCACAGTCACGCGCGGTGCGTATGTACATATTTTCGTTAATACATTACCGTAGTTGCGAATTTATTATGTACACCATGTATAATTTAGCTAAGTGCAGTACCAGTAACCCAGTCCAGTGTTATATAGGCTGACATACGTTAATGCATTTTGGAAAAATCCTAGGGATTAGTGCAGTATATAAAAGGCACATAAGCACTTCAAAGTAATAGTGTTTTCCACACCATTTGTATTACATTCCATTGTTAAATTGGTGTGTATAATGCCTCAAATAGCTTCAGAGCTCCTTTATTTTGTTATAATTGTTTTCGTATGTATAATCGGATTTACGTGATTCGTGTGCGGTTGGATGTACCCATTTCAAATTCCCGTGATAAGCGTTTTATCATTTTGAAAAGAATCCGAAAGGAAACATTTGATTTTTACGAAATCGGATAAGCATGCAATCAGGTAACTTTCATTTCCAAAAGATGGTTAGGTTGCGCGCACAGTCGGCTCAGTATTATAAAGCAATGCAGATTACAGCAATGCTGTAGGTCTAAAATTAGATATTTAAAGATCATGGCTTGCGTAAATCGGGGTCCTTTAGAAAGTGATAACCTGCTTATCCGAGTTTTTGGCACGTTTTGGCACGCATTTTTGGTCGTGCGACCACTCGATCAATCGCTATAATAACAATTAAAGGTCAAGAAAGAGCTTCAATATATTTTTGGTAAAAATTGACAATTGTCAAAATATGGGGTAGTTGTTTTTGTTAACAATTTAAAAGCATGCTATTTTGATTTCACTCTATTTTATATTCTATTATATTGTGCATCGTTTGCTGCTTAGAAGTAAGTATATAATAGCTAATAAAATGTAATCATGAAATATTGTTTGATGAGCAAATGTTTTGGAATAAATTAAATTAACTTTCCTTTTATTTAGCTAACTCTTTGATGCGATGTTATCTTATACTTGCCAACATATTATCATCAATTATCATGAATTACGAATGATATGGTAGATTGGTACAGTGTCATACATAAAGCCAATTTAAAAAAAATAACGTCAAGGAATGCCACAAAATCTTTTCAAGTCGCTCATCCAAGCTGCAATAAATTAGCTGTGATCGCTGAAACAAATCCCTGAGTGATTACGGGAGTATCCTGCTCAATGATATTGTTTACTCCGAAGTTTATTCTGGGAGGCCTCCAGGTGCTCCGAACCTTGGCAAAGCCAGTCGACACTCTTTTCGGTTTGGACACCCCATGGATTTAGTGTCTTTTTAGATTCTGTCCACACATCCGCCATTGTCCGTACACGACAAATGCAGGCGGGCGGGGCACGACAGCGGCTACCATATCAAATGCGAGGGCGAGGCAAGAGCAAGAGGTTGGAGGTAGAACCCCGTTAAATGCGTTGTGAGTGTGGGTGGACTGACCTTGCCAAGAGTCGGAGCACCTGGGGGCCTTTCCGAAGAAGGTTCGGCGGGGTAAACCATTATTTCATTGACCAGGATATACTTCCATAATCATTCAGGGATTTGTTTTCAAGTCCACGGCAAACATGGAAGGGAGGCATTCATTTATTAGAATGGAGATGTGATTGCAAAATAATGTAATTATAGTGTTAAGATGCGTTATCATATCATTATCAGTACTCTCGTCGTGATGAACATAAACCCAATGTTGTAAATTAATAAATACTAATAATATCAATCATTACTGCAAAGGGCTTTAATTTCCGCACGAGTTTTTGTGTCCGATCATGAGATGCCATAAAAATTGCAAATAAAGACAGTGTTTGGCCACACCAACCTGTCCATTTGCATTTTAACCTTTTTTTTATTGAAATTTGAATTTATTTTCCTCACGGTTGGAAACTAGTGTGATGAATAAAGGATTGAAGTGGAAATACGGCTTTCGAGGAGAAAGAGAAATATGGACAAGGTAAAGGCGTAGTAGAGTTGGGCCGAGTACGGAATTGAGTTATTTAGAGGAATTTTAAGCACCCCCAGAGGAATTCTCCACGGGATTTATTGAAATTTATGTGGCCTTTGATATGACATGATTTATGATTACATTCACGTAATCCTCCTTCCGAGCAGCCTAACCTCGAGATCCGACTAAAAACGCTACAACTACAACTGGAAAGTAAAATGGAAAAATACTAAATTTATTATAATACCACCAGCGGCATACCTGCGTTCCTATAGTCCTAACAGTCATCATCATATAATATAATCGACGGACACCAGGATTACATACACACTAGTACAACAAGGCGAACTGGAGTACGTACGGCTACCAACCATCAACCAAAAGTTAATTTATTGTTCTTTTGCTTATTAATTTTTTAAGTATTACATATTACCAATCCGCTATGCTTCAATCAAGTGGAGCGAGCGAGTGAGTGACAGCTTGGGAAGCGCTCAAGGAAAGACGACGAGAAGAGCATTAATTATTTAATTTTATAAATTATTCACTGAAAGTAGAGCTAGCAACTTGCATCTTATTCGAAACTGCGTAGTGCAGAACTCTTTCTTTAGTTCACGCGTAAAGGCAGAGAGAGTGACAAAAATTACTACTTTTTGCTCCAATCTTAATCTTACAATTAGGTTGACATAATTTGACCAACATAATAAGAAAACCGCAATGCTAACATCAGAGTGCCTCCTCCCATCATTTCTAAATTACCTGCGGCTTGCAAACCGGCTCTGTGTGCTACCCTTCATATGGGACCCAACCTCACGTAAAATTTGTGCGGCGGTAGCAGGATCATCCCGGTTTCTCCGCAAGGCTACGCTGACATGGATTGGGTTGTTGCTGGTCATCATGACTTGTCAGGTGGCGGTGGAAGGGAAAGGCTCCGTGTCCGATGACAAATTCAAGTTGGCCTTTAGCACCCTCTTTCTCATCATTTTCCTCGTGGTTAGCATCCCTGCTTTTGTGTACCACCGGGAGAGCCAAGCTGTTGCGGGATTTCTCTCTGCAACCATTTCTCTAAGTGAGAAAAACAATGGTAAGTAGGGATAATTTATTTTTATGTTTAAAAAATGCGATGCCTTTTGTGCTGTGGGTACTAACTAATCGCAAGTTGTAAAAATCTGAGCATCAATTTGAACATTTTGGTTTTGGAAGAGAGCTGGAAGGCAATGACGCAGAAACTAGAGTATATTTTGGAAAAACTGAGGAAGCCCTTCCGTAACGCCTCTCCACTCTACCCCTCCAAATTCTACACTGCCCCCCGACACCTGAATGCAAAAGAGCTGGTGGCTATGCTCATGATAAAATATGGGTTTTACTTGGCTCGCTATTTGGCAGCCACGTACATAATTGTACTCATGGCCATGTTTCCGTGCTACCCTGTCAATCCCATGAAATGGATAATGCCCACCTGCTCCTTGGGAAGGTGTAACACTGGCGGTGACGACGGCGACAGTGACGCCTCCAACGCCGCCCTCTGGAAATGGGGCCTGGCATTCCTGACTAACGTGCACCTCCTCATGTTTGTGTACTCCAGCGCGACAACTGGCATCAGCATCCTGATCCTCTTTCCATTGACGCTTCGAGCTGTTCTGAAATCCGTTCGTAAATATGTCACCGGCGGAACCCATTCTTTAACAATGGGCCGCCGGCTTCGGCAGTTGCAGATCATCTGCAACGCATTCAACGAGATACACCAGGTAACCGTCACAGGCCTATTTGTTGCTTGTTTCCTGCTCGCCGAAGTCGTGGCTTTGTATTCTCTAACCAAAATGGAAGAAATCTCGATGAGCTTCATGCTCTTGGCCCTGTTGCTGGGGGTGCTAGTAGCGGTAGTTGCCATCCAAATTTGTCTAATGCAAACAATGGCAGACGTGTGGACAGAGTCTATCAAAACAGTGGAATCCATGAGGAGGTGGGAAGGGATGATGAGGATGAGAAGTGGTGGTGGCGGTGGTTCATCTTCGGCTCACTTTGCCAAGTTTCGGAGCTCCTGGAGACCCCTCAGAATAAATTTTGGGGCAAACAATTTCATTGAAAGGGATACTCCTATTATTGGCCAGGAATTTGCTTATCATAACCACAGCCAATTTGTTGCTCCTGGAATGAATGAAATTTGCGGAAGAACAATGCAATGAATGATTATTTTTAGTTTAGTTTCATAGAATTAGTTTTACGCATGCAATGCACTTACATAATATAATGTTTTTGCGTTATGTTTAAACTTAAACTTAATTACATAAACGTTGTTAAACTGCAAAACAAAAACCTTGAAAATACTTAAAACACGCACTCTGCAAAAATGTAGATTATGGGAATATAGGTAAACTATTTATGACTATGATGATATGATTCAAATGGAGCAATACGTGTATGGATTCTTGCCAACATGGGATTGGGAAAGTACTAAAATGTTTATAAATTGTAATCATTAGTTATTCACCGTGTAAGCAAGCAGCGACCCGCATCATATCATTCTAAAGTTTCCCAGCGCACAATGGCTACCGAAGTACAATACTGAAAAGATTGTCCTGCATTTTTTGATTTTGTCATTTCGGAAAAGCAGAGAGTATGCATGGGGACTCATATTTTCCCCTGCCTTTCCTCACCTTAATACAATATATGTATGTTTATAATATATATTTGTTGTGTGTTAGAGTAATTGAATTTTTTCTTTGTGGTGGACCGTGGTGGACGAGGACTCGCAGCTGGTGGAGGTGGTGGTAGTCAAGTCAACTATTGGGAGCGGAAGAGTCGTCGTTTCCACAGCCCCAGTTCCGATTAGCGGGAGTGGTGGAGGAGCCGTTACCGCCGCCTAAGTCACCACCCCTGGACCCGTCAGTCGTTCGCCACCTCACTGCGCAAATCCTTTGTATTCTGGCGACCTATGGGCTGGTCCTGTTTACCGTGCTCCAGGCCCTTGCCGCCAATGACCTCGCCCGAGACCTGCAAAGGCTCAATGACTTTGTCGCTAGGGGTGGAGGGACGGATGTGAAGACAGAGTTGGTGGAGCTGAATGGGATCCCCAAGGGGCAAAACGTGGGCGACGGCCAGCTCAAACGGCCACTGGTTTGGGGAGGGAATAATGGAGTCAAAGAGGGAGTGAATGATGAGTTTCTGCACAAGGTACACGGCACGGTTTTTTGAAAAAAATATTTTATTTTATGACTGAATTTCTTTTTTTAAAAAAATACACTTTTGTTGTTGATAGTTTCATCTTCTTAAAGCCCACATCCACGTCCGAATGCAGGCTCAAAGGCCAGCCTTGTTGAACATATCTTTGATTGGAGCACTGTACCCTCCTCTGTGGGAACGGATGACAAGATACAATATCACATTTTAAATGTTTTTGTTATTTTTCGTTCACTTGTTAGTTTCAGGTGAGAAGCCAAAAGCATGTTTTAAAGATTGTATTGTGTGCAGTAAATGCCTTGCTTATGCCTAAAATTACTCCATGATCATAACTAAATAATATTATAAGTCAATCATTTTTCATTTTGTAACAAAATTGTTGCTAGTATAAATAAATTTTTAGTAAAACTGTTCGCAAATACATAAAAATACACATTAGGCACAGACATGCATGCACATATTATGTATGTATNACATGCATGCACATATTATGTATGTATTTTTTTTGCTGGATATGTTTAGGTCTACTTATTTCATGATGCCCATATTGGAGAATGCCCACCAAAGCAGTCCGTCTTTGTTCCACTTTTTTTTCCAGCAGCGGGATTCAGCGGCAGCAGCGGCTCCTGCTGGATATTTTTTTTTATTATTTCTTGATTCCTGGAATGGCATGGAGCTGGTGGCTGGACCACATGCATGGTGATGAACACGTTTGATTTTACAAAAAGGGGGTGGATTATTTTGGAGCACGAGGAAAAAGTAGCCTTTTGCCACAATGTGCCCTTTTTCATAGGTTGCAACGGGCCATGCATAATATCCATCCATCATCCACCAGTTCTCGTAACTTATCATTTTTTGCTCATATATCCTCTTTCCAAAATGAATTTTAAAAGTGTTGGAGGTGGTGGTGGTGGTGGTGGTGTGGTGTTCCAATTTTGTAATTTCTTTGTTAGTGGGTGAATTACTGAACATTAGGTGAAAAAGCTGGAAGCAGTTTTTGGGTTAGTCATGTCATAAATATATGGAGAGTCTCTACAGCTAAATAAATTAAATTAAGTGAAGTTAAATAAAAGTTACATTTTTTATTTTTTTATTAAGGATATGAGGATCCCCAAGTTGACGGGTGACGGAGGAGGAGAAGGTGTTTTCCAAGTTGGGATCAGAAGGAGGAGGTTGCTGGAGGTGGATCTATTCATCAGACTATACAGAAGAAGATGGAGGTGGATTTTGTTTGCAGAACTGGGAACTTTTATCAGGGATAAAAAATATTGATGGAGAGGAGGTAGGACATCATAGGAGTACATTATTGTTATTGTGGAGGAAATGCCACCTCAAATTGACGGATGATGATGGAGGTTATTCTTCTTCCTCCTGGGATGTGTTTCGAACTTCAGGCAGTTGACAGTGTGGGAGTCAGTGTTGGTGGTGGTGGTGGTAGAGGGGAGGATTATTACGACCTGGAGGAATACAATTGTAATAAGTGGAAAGTAATTAGTGCTTTTACACTGAATAAAACTCTGTTGGAGAGGGTGATATATCAATATTATAGATCGTATCGCCATATTCATTTAACTGGTTCATATTTTTTAGTATTTACTGACAGGCCAGAGGAGGGGGAGGAGGGAAAGTTGTGGAAAGGCTCTCTGTGCTCTGAAAGGCTTGTAAGAAGAATATGAGGATATCAAAATATTGGAAGGAGTTACTCATGGGAGAATGGTGGTGTGGTGGTCGCGGAGGGGATGAGGTCAAGGAGAGGAGGGTGGGTAGTGGGTACAACAATAATAAAACTGGCGAGGAAGGAGGAATATCCCGGCATCTGCAGGAGCAGGTAATAAATTGATATGTGACTTAAAAAAATCGAATATGACATAATATAATTTAATCATAGGATGTATCCCGAATCCCGAAAGTTTATGGCAACATTTCTCCTCTCTTCTCTATGTATTATATTGAATGGTGAACTAAAATAATAGAATATATGTGTTTTAATTTAATTAATTTTGTTTTAGATAACCCGATCAAAAGATAGGATTCCAGGGGCCAAACTTGGATTGTGAGGACGTGAGGGAGGAGGGAGAAGGCGACGAAAAGCGAAAGGCATGGGGTCCTCAAAAAGTATTACAATTCAAAAAATAAATAAATAAAAAATAAAGTTTGGCTATATAGTACTTTGCTAATCACTACACTGACATTTATTTTTTATTGATTTAAATAATATAATAATACTTTATTCGAATTTTTATTTCGCTTCTAGCAGATTCAACTGTCAGCACCTCATGGAACTCAACCCCCCTTCCAACTGGCAAGATTGATTAACTGGCTTGACTGGGTTCTTGTTCCATAGCACTCGGACGGACGTCAGTTTTTAGAAGCCTTCAGCCTGACAACAGAAGTGTCACCACTGCCCCGAATACTTACTTTCGCAGGCCCGGCTAGCTAATGGACACCCACCCCCTTGGAACGTGGGAAATCAAAACGCCAACACCAACACTTACTTGCAACCACATTCGATTCGGGGGGATATATCAAAACTTTGGAGGTGACCGTCCAACTTTTAAAAGAATGCATCATCGGGCTAGCTGGAGGACAACCTCAAAAAAGGAGTACCACTCTGGAGTACCAACTGGTGGAAATGAACTCACAAGAGGCGACACATTGTTGAATGCCGATGAGATTATATACAAAAATGTATGCCTTGCCTGACGTGACAATTATATTGGAACAAAATTCAAATTCTGAAGCAAATTTTTTTTTCAAATGATGGGTATTTTTTTTTATAGCTAAATTTATGTTACAATCAAAACCAACAAACGGAACCTGCCGACGCCGATCCACTTCCTCCGGCTCGGGTTGGGACTCAGGAAGGCCACGCACGCGCCACAAATGCACGGGATTGAGGAAGCTCAGCCTGGTCATGACAAAAAATGTACTACAAAATTAAAGTTACATACTTTGTTAATCGCAAATTTCAGAATGTTATGATATTTCATGTAATTCACACGTTGTATTTTGTAGGGGCGATGCCGTGAAAGATCACTCGGAAGAGTAGCTAGCTAGGAGGGAGTATTACGAAAGTGTGAAGCATTACGAAATGGTCCACATAGTCCACAACATGGCCCTGAATACTAAATAAGTAAGCATATCGCCACCCAACGACCCAACTCAGTTTGGACATGGGCACGAGGACGCATCCTAGATTTGCCGTGGTTGATCCTTCTCTGGACTCTGGAAAACAATAGTTTATAGATTAACTCAGGAAGGCCACGCACGCGCCACAAATGCACGGGATTGAGGAAGCTCAGCCTGGTCATGACAAAAAATGTACTACAAAATTGAAGTTACATACTTTGTTAATCGCAAATTTCAGATTGTTATGATATTTCATGTAATTCACACGTTGCATTTTGTAGGGGCGACGCCGTGAAAGATCACTCGTAAGAGTAGCTAGCTAGGAGGGAGTACGAAAGTGTGAAGCATTACGAAATGGTCCACATGGCCCTGAATACTATATAAGTAAGCATATCGCCACCCAACGACCCAACTCAGTTTGGACATGGGCACGAGGAGGACGCATCCTGGACTTGCCGTGGTTGATCCTTCTCTGGATTCTGGAAAACAATAGTTTATAGATTTCGACAAAGGTATTGATTGATTCATTCATTTCTTAGAAATTTGCTACAATTGAAAGAGCTAAGTTACTGTAGCAAAAAAAAAATATTTGCATAATTTAACAAAGCAGCACGATGACACAAATATTAACTTTGTATAGGTTTTATGTGATGTAAGATAGATTTAATTTAGTTTAATTTTCATTATCGTTAGTTTGTTATGTATAGGTTTTATGTGATGTAAGATAGATTTAATTTAGTTTAATTTTCATTATCGCTAGTTTGTTAAGTATAATTACCTTTCATTTTAATTGAGTTGAGTTTTAATTGCGCGCCCAACTGCATTAAAGCATATATGGTCAACAGATGCACAGCAAAAACGACCTAATGTATTTTTGAGCAAGTTTATCTGTCCGTCGGTCCGTCTCTTGGTGCGTGCGTGTGTGTGTCTGTACAATTAGAAATGCTAGCCATTAAATAATTTTCATTATCGTTAGTTTGTTAAGTATAATTACCTTTCATTTTAATTGAGTTGAGTTTTAATTGCGCGGCCAAATGCATTAGAGCATTAGACCTAATGTATTTTGTGAGCAAGTTTATCTGTCCGTCGGTCCGTCTCTTGGTGCGTGCGTGTGTGTGTCTGTACAATTAGAAATGCTAGCCATTAAAATATGATAACAGCAACAGCATTGATCGATTTCGGTAGGTGGTACTATCAAGGCAGGTGGAGTAAGCGTTGTAGAGGTTGTGTCATTACGATTAATAGCATGTAATTTTAATGGAAAACTGCATAGAACATATCGATTAAATAGATTTACTCGATACTAATGTCACTACTTATTTTATAATTTAAATTTTTCGAAAGCAATATGGATCGTCCCTTATAATTTCCTGTAGTTTTTCAGCGAATGGCACAACCTCTATTTTCCTTATTCTAGGAATCATGAGTACTATAAGTTCGTCCATTATATGTTGATGTACAACCTTATTAAAAAATAGAAGCAATCTGCCCAAGTGTCAGATAAAACTTTTTAACGGCGTGTCAATAATATCGCAAGACATGCGGAATAATTTACATTTGTCCAGAAATTTAAATTTTACGCAATTTAAATTTAGTTACGTAGCTGAAAGCAAAGCTGAACCTAGTTACGTAGTTGAAAGTAAAGCTGAAGCTAGTTACGTAGCTGAAAGCAAAGCTGAAGCTAGAAAACAAGACAAAACAAGAGTAAGTAATTAACGTTAAGCCACAGAAGTTGAATTTAATCCACAGCAATTAATCAATTTGATGCTCAGCAACAAGAATTGATGTTAAACAACTGCAAATGATCAATTTGATATTAAGCAACAGCAATTAATTGATGCTACGCAACAGCCAGCAACTAATTGATGTTAAGCAACAGCCAGCAACTAATTGATGTTAAGCAACAATCTGCAATTAATTGATCCTTAGCAACAACCTGCAATTAATTGATGTTAAGCAACAAGCAATATCAGTCGTTGTTAAGAAACAAGCAATATCAGTCGTTGTTATGCAACAAGCAATATCAGTCGTTGTTAAGCAACAAGCAATATCAGTCGTTGTTAAGCAACAAGCAATATCAGTCGTTGTTAAGCAACAAGCAATATCAGTCAGTTGTTAAGCAACAAGCAATATCAGTCGTTGTTAAGCAACATCAATGCTTTTAAACTTTAGCTACGTTTATAAAAAGTTTGCATCTCTTTATTTAAATTGTCTTAACAACGAAAACAAGCATTTCAGGACTAGTACACGAAAACGGTTCCTTTGTTGTATATTATCTGTATGATCCTCTCATGAATTTGTATTTCGCAAAAAGGGTTCATGTAATCGAAATTGCAATGACTACCACAACTTCGACTACTACTTCATTACTTCTCACTTCCATTACTTATTGTACCTCCATCCACTGTATCCACCTCTTCCTCAAACCTTGAATCTCCTTGACCAATTTCCCTGACCATTACGCTTTTCCTTTTAATTGACTCAGTGGACTCCACACTCTACTCTTTATTCTTCTGTATCGCTTTGTCTTATAAAGACTTTTTGCTAACACTTAATCCTTACTATAAATGGTTTGCTGTAACTTAATGCTGTATTTGTTATAATTAGTTGGTTGAATTACTGATCTTCAACCAATGTTGATTATTTAATTTGAGGAATCTGTGAGCGTTACTGAACAACCATACTGAAATAAGAAATAAAGTCTGAGATCAGACTCCAACTGCTCCTCACACTCAGCCAAAGTAGCATCCATAGGGACGTCGATACTAAACGCAGACTTGTCTAATCGTGCTGCCAAACTGACCCGTCCTAGCCCTTTAACTGGCATTTCCACTATGTTTTCATTCAATTCTACTAACAGCTCATAAACGGCCCACTGATCAACGGAAAAGTAAAATGCTCCCACAGTGCCTGTCATTGCTTGACCGTTAATCACTTACATCTAATTGTGTTCCCTCTTATTCCGTCTCGATTTTAACTTATAATTCAGATAATTACAATTTATTTATTTATAAGTCAAAACTTTACACAACACACAGATAACACAAACGTCCACTGGCTGACAAAACTTTAGTTAATTGAAATGAAATTGAAATATTGATCACCCCAATTTACTGGTATTGGTAATCCTAAAACTCTAAACCAAGTTGGAGGAAATCGAGCAACTATTAAACAGTTTCTAGCTGAAGCGTTGCTAGACCATCGTACTAAATCGCGTCTGCGGGTAGGACCACTTGTAGCGGTAAGGTTTTTTCGGGGCCTGTATGGGTCCTAGATGGGGTGTAAGATGCTACTGGTCTACGATGCTGGTGATGCTTGTGGTGCCAAAGCCGATATGGAAATGGAATGGAAACATGCTTCAAAGTGAGAGTGCGGCGTGTGGGGAAGCTTGAGGCCAAGATCTCAATGTGGTCTCTCAATGAGAGCGAGTGAGGAAGTGATTATATTATTTTGTAGATTTATGTGGCTTTAGTCTCTGTTGCATCAAAGTAAAGCTTTAAGTACATGAACCTACATACTAGCATAATGTATTGAGACTTAATATTATAATTATACCCGAAAGCTATACTAAATGCTGTGTATCATCACATCCTTCGCCGCTCTGTAAATTTTCTCCGGAAATGGAAGAGAATTTAATTTTTCTCCTACTTAAATCTAGTCAAAACATGACGGTTCAACTTTCAGATGCACCGTAACCTTTTCATAACTAATATAGGACTGTTTGACTTTCCCGGTTCTTTGACGGTTCTTTCCGGTTTAAGAAAAATTTCAATGGGGTTACCAATTTCACTTATAAACTCATGATAACTTTTATCTAAATCTATATCCATAATATTATCCTGAACAAAACCTGAATCAGCATTAGCCGCATTCCGCATTGGTAGTTGCATTTACGCAAACTTCTTTACTTTCATCCGTGGTATTGAAAACCACATCCAATTTTTTTACAGAACTGGTTTTCCAGGCTTCAACTTATACATTGTAATTATCTGCGTAAACAGTACTAATTAAGTAGTTTCCAATCAAAATCAAATTTTGCATGCTATTTCCAAAACATATTCAAAACATTAATAGTTTTAAGCTTCATTACACAACATGAAATCATATTTTTATATCAGAATTTAGAATTTTCAAGTTATTCACGTAATGGTTCGAGAACGAAAGCATAGTTTGGATTAACGGCAGCATCCCGGTTCCTCATGACGTGCGTTCGGTGTCTTTTTCAATATTACTCTCTGTTAAAAAGTTTCATTGTGATTCTAACTAATATTGTCGGAGACAGCGCAAAATTTTCTATTGTTGGAGATGCTCAAAAGCTCGAAAATCTTATGCCCTCCAGAATTTTAATAAAGAAAGTTTCGTAACTCTGGATTGGCCGGGTATTTGAGTGATTTTTAGTGGTGAGATGAGTGAGGAGGAGGATGAGAATGATGCTGATGACGAGTTTTATTTTTGTTTATGTCGAACTTTTATTTTCTGTAGGAAAACAAAACTGGGATTTAGGTTCCAAAAAATTACACAATGTGGAGGTGCCTTAAAACCTCCTGGATATAACAGCTAAACAATTTTCGGAGTGTACTAACTCCAGAAGATGCCTTAACTATTCCAAAAGTGGGAGTTTCTCCCAAAAATGACTGGTAAACTTTCCGTGTGCTTTTGTTTACACAGCTAAATCAAGAGTGGCGTAAAAGCCGAGGAAAAAACCAAAAGAAAAAGAGAAAAAACCTTGAACTCTTGGATGATTGAAGTGAAACGAAGTCGAAAAAACCAAATAATATTGGAAGTGTAGGCTATAGACGGTCACGTCTACTAGCCACGGGGCAAGAAAGGTGGACCGAATCCCTCGGTCATCCCATCCTCCTCCATCCCACACTATATAGCTCCAATTTAATTAAACTGGGTGATAAGGTATCGTATACCTCATTTGCTATAGCTCCAATTGAAATATAGCGATGTTAGCTGTAGTAGCTAGTAGTAGTAGTAGTGTTGAGTGGCGTTGTAGGTATATGTATTACGAGTCTCGGGGCAAAACACAGCCGTATACACTTTTAAAATAATTATGGTGATGTACGTGCTGGCCCTCTCCTCCTAGTCAGATACCTAACTCGCTAATTGTATGTACTATTATATTGTGTGTGTTTGTATGTGTAGTGTGCAAAGTAACAAAACTAAAAACTCATAGTCTTCAGTGATTTATATGCGTTCCATACCCAGCACTATTCCAGAATCGTATCCTAGTACAGTGTGGGTTAGCAGTTGCAAGACAAGTCCTCTAAGATTCATAATCTTAAGGTTAATGCATGTACTAATACGTTCAAGCTCATAGCCTGATACAAGTATTAGCACCATATGAAAACCACTGCAAAACTTCATAAGCTTCGCATGATATTTGTATGCTCTAGGTGTATAAATGCAAGAATAGTATTATTACGATAGGGTGAGTCGATGTGGGTAGGTAAGTAAAGTGAACGTAAGTTGGAAGGAAGATAAGAAAGGTAAAAAAATTGTCATGCATGTAACTCTATAAGGTACCCGATTGACTTTAACATAACGAAAATCAAAGAAAAAAGGTCAACGGTTTACCGTAAGCTTGCATGTACTGCCGATTCTAGCCTAGCTAACTATTCTGGAGGGCGTATAAATAATATTATAGAGAGAAGGAGACGCCATGACAGTTTAGGAGCTGAAGCTTAGAATGAATTATTATGGATTTCTTGTGCTTACGTTTATGGTGATAAAGGTTGTGGGTAAATCAACGGTGAAAACCAACGGTTTGTGGTCCAACGGTGAAAACCAAAAGGATGCTCCGGTAAGTTACGGCAAAAATGGGTGATAAGTTGCTCCGAATCTGCAATTCCTCACTTCCTCCAGTTCATCTATAAGTGGTCGTCCGTCTCTGCACATAAGTAGCCAAAATAATCTCATTCTTGTGGCTCTATGTGTGGTTTAAATGTTAATATTGCGTAGCACTCACAATCATATTCTTCTGGTGTGATTAGCTTGTTTAAAAAGTTTAGCGGACACCAGGGTTTTCACGCTACCCTGTATATTCGCATGCACAGTTCTCACTCACGCACAGGGAAAAAAGTATTGAACAGGATTCCGTAGTCAAGGTCGACATGCAGGGTTGTGGCACTTGTTTCAGGATTGAGATGATGATTCCACTGACGATGCAACGGATAAAATGTAATATGACTGCTTGCGATCCGATGTATAGAACCCTTCTACTCTTTCTCCAGGTGAAGAGATCTGATGCCCTAGATATAATCAGAGTACTTTGGCACACGTATGTAAGTTATAGGATTACGGCATAGTCACGATTTCTCTGTTTATTTGCACACAATAATCAGCCTTCCAAATTGATGACAGTTGGTAAGAACAGATACTACAACTACTACGGACTACTTCTAGGAGTAAACCTACTCACTCTGAAGCCAAATTGCTACTAACTGAAAGAATGACAGTTTACCCAAGCTGTCAATCCAGGTTGATCCTACTCCACCCTTCCTCCTCATTTCTCTTTCATGAATGCATCATCATATCATACATAATATAATAATAATATGTATTCTTCCTCTTGGACTTTTCCTTCTCTTCTTCCTCGTCTGGGATGCTGGATGGGGTGACCGAGGGATTCGGTCCACCTGTCTTGTCCCGTGGCTAGTAGACCTGACCGTCTATAGCCTACAGAAGGAAGGAGAACCTCTAAGCGTTGCGAGGTCCTCCTGTACATTTTAAATGACACAAAAGTCTACTTTACGACCGAGTCTAATGTGGACAGAATACAATATTTTTCTCCTCTTTAATTGAGAAGAGGAGATAAGAAAATTAGTAAATTAGTGGGGCGCCGGGCTTCTTCCGATTCTCAATAAATATCAAAGTTATAAAACATAACTTACTCTTTGCGCCATTGCTTTCGTCAGTAGGAGGATGTTCATCCTAAAAGCTAGAAGTTTCCACTACTGACCAGAACCACCATTGCTTAAATCGCTTTCCTCGGCGGTTTCCTCTTCCATAGCAACCAGCATGTTTTCCTCACATCCCCATTATATGTATTATGACCTATCGACGTCTCCTCCCTAACACTACTATTTCCCCAAAACAATTAATAAATTATTCCCTAATCGTCCTTGTGATTCCACTCCATCAAGTAAACAAGTCAGAATCCTAACGGACACAATATAATAATAAATTAAATTAAATACCTAAAATTTGTGATTTTAATTAAACACCATTGCCTGATAAAGGAAAAATAAATTCTACAATTATATAGCATATTCTACAATTCGAATATTTACTAATAAATTTCTTACATGTTCGGCTTGTTCGCAGCGGGTGGTAGGATCGTAGCAATGATCAGAGCAAGAGGGAAAAAATATATGACATGAATGTTCAGCCTCGTTTGGGACAAAAATTTCGGGTGAAAATATGGGGGGAAAAGAAAGTTGAATTTCTCTCTACTCATATATATATCAAGCTATAATGAGGTCGTGGCGGAATTCATATATAAAAAATCCGCCATGACACTTGAACCGCAAAGGAAAAATTATGCTTGCCAGGAGATGAGAAAAGCAGAAGCCTACAAGTGAAATTTCGTTTTGTACTTACTTTTGATGATTATGAGTATTAACCTTCAATTAGAAACGAAAATGATGATGATGTTGTGCTCTAGTCCATCAATTCCAAGGGATTTGGCTCCGTCTTGCTTTGCACCATATATACCCGGTAAACTAAATTGATGATGAGTACCCAAACTGACTGCAAAAGGTAAGTTTTTTCAGGTAGTAATATTTACAAGTTTGCGCTCTCACTCACTGTACTATTTGCAAAGGTTGTGGAACTTTATTCCACACTCCTCTACAAGTTTTGTTCGTATTTGCGCACGAAACTCCAAACTTTTACAGTTACCATGTATATCCCTATTATTGTTGACCATGTATCACCACTGACGAGCTCCCACGTTGCCAGAATTGGTCGCCATGCAGCTCCGAGACCGGTAACTTCGCGACGGGTATTATCCGATTGTATTATGTCCGATGTAATACGTTACCCCTTCAGGTACGCTGATGCAGTTTCCCTCTACGTTAGCCCTAGAGATAGTGATGATGATGATGTGGTGAACTAAAAAATGCACGATTATATAACACTCGTTCTGTTCAGTTCAGGATATAGTGCCGTGTCGCTAGTAAGTATTTATTCCAACACACAAGACAATCAACAAATTGAGATTAAACGCTAAGAGCAGATACTACTACAACAATTACAATTTACTAACTACTGAACCAAGAATTTAGATATTTAGCCTTCGATGTTTCCAAACCGACTACTCACCATTCTACTTCTCCGCTTCTTCATTCTCCTCTCTTTCATTTCTTCCCCATATTCATAGTTTTAAGTACAAAGGGCCCTTGTGGTCGTGAATCTCAAGGCCCTATTGCCCTACTCAATAAAACACAGAACTCGAGCCGTCCGCCTCCCAGGTTTGGAATAGCTCGCCATATTTTTCAAAATATCCGTCATTCTGAAGCCCTCGGGTTGCTGAACGTAGTCTCCTCTCTTTCTGGTGGGGTTGTCTCTGTAGTCGGTGATGCCCAGGCTGTCCAGGTTTCATAAATCCTCAATGGACTTCTCACCGACATGAAAGTTGTTGACGAGGTAGCTGCCGCTGGGGAATCGTGATGCTTCAACGGGCAGCTTGCCAGTAAGAACCCATCCCCACTTTACCGCCATTGCGACGGGACCGTAGCCCAAATCCACGATTTTTCCCACGTAGCACCGGCCGAGAACGTCGGTGCCAATAATCATTTCAACGGTAGTGCTGACACTACGCAAATCTGGGAAGACTTGCCAGAATCCCTCTCTTGCCAAACTCTGTTATCCAAGGACTAGGTGGCGGTGGGGCGACATTTCCGGTGAGAACTTCGCCACAGCTAACATCAAAACTCAATCTGTGTGCATCCGACAAATCAGAAACCACCAAATTCACAAAATCATATTTCACGGGGCCTAGTTTTTTACCCGCAAAAGTCATATGGAGCCCCTCATCAGTCCTTTTCACTTTCAACTTCAACTCTGTGGCAACTTGTTTTAAAACAAAGGATCTCTGGGAGCCCGTATCCAACAAGGCACGAACTTTGCGTTGCTCGCCGCCCGGCTCATGTACCAAAACCGTCAGCAAAACCTCCGGCATTCCAGCTAACGACGACGCCTGTACTGTATGTTGTAATGCAGTTTGGGTTGACTCGGTCTTCACTACGCTAGGAGCTGAAAGCTACAACCCTGACATCCTGGCTTGAGGCTTGAGGTGGGGATCCCTGTCCTACTCCGCTTTCACTGTCACACATGATTGAAAAATGCTTTTCGCCGCACTTTGGGCACTTAATTTCAAAATTACTTTTTGAGGGATAATGTGACCCAGAACAAACAAAACACAATCGTTTTTGCTGTCCACGCTTTTCTCGAACTGTCTGCGCTGACCAGCAATCCCACGATTTTCGCGAAAAACGCACACGTAAGTTGTATTTTGCTGTTGACCGCTGGCTACCAAAGTAGTTGCTGTTGCTAATTGTCCTCTGGTTGAGTTTCCAGAATGGTTGGACTGTTCGCTTCGTTTCCGCTGTTTCTTCCATGAGTTGATAGTTGTGAATGGGCTCTCCACCCTGCTGTTTACCGCCTGTTGGAGGAACTCCACCAGTTTTTCTAAATCCTCAGAAAAAGTGACATGACGTTGCCAAGCTTTTAAAACGTCATCTGTCAGACACAACTCTACGAGGGGATAAAGTATTTGGCTCTCCATTCCTCCACAATGATCACACGCCTCACTCGTAACACAAAGGTTTCTAAGTTCCGAATTTGGGAGGTCAACTTGATAACTAATTGTGATAAAACTCATTTTGGTTTTATCAGCTGATGTATCCGTCACAAGTTTAGTAACAAATCGCGTATATATAATTTTACTATCACATTTTTCTTCCATACTTGTCCTTCAGGATTGCTAACGCCTTCGCATAATTTCCGACCGTGTTCGGAAAGCTCTCTACTAGTTTCCTCGCCTCTGAATTTTTCTTCATTGATTGGACCAGGTATTCGAATGTTTGCGTCTCATTCATCCTCCTGTCTTGATCGATGTCTGTAAAGGCTGACCAAAACGCTAACCAGTTGTTGAGATCGCCATCAAATTTTTGCAAGGTCGTCATTATTTTAAGTACAAAGGCCCTTGAGGTCGTGAATCACAAGGCCTTATTGCACTACTCAATAAAAACACAGAAGATGGTCAGTTCTAGATAACTGGATGGGGAAAGGAACTCCAAAAACTTCTAACAATTATCCTCCTTTTGAGGAGGTCACAGGGTAACAAAAACACGGAGCGTTTCAGATCACCAAAAACTGCAACACCGACAGCAACCTGGCCGCAGCCACACCTCCGGTCCCCCACTCAACTCACATTCTGCTCCTCTTCCACTACTACTACTACTACTGCCGCAGCAGCCTGACCCGCAGCCAACCATAACAATTAGCGTTCCTCTCTGAGGAACTTAACTTTAATTAGACTTACAATTAAAGGAGCATGCCCCGCTCCATAACACTACTTCGTTATCCAACGTAAAACATCATCCTTGAAACAACGTTGCACAAAAAGGTTTCCAAAGAGGCAGAGGCAGGTATCGGCACGTATTCTCCAGCAGCTCTCCAGTTTCTACGTTCATGATTTCAAGGATGGGCAACACTTAGCTGAAAATTGAAGTCCTTCTATATTCATGGATATCAATTACAATTCCTCCAATTTAGGTAAATCGGGAAGTAAAAAACTTCTGGCCCACACACGACTTGGGTTACCCTTCAGCACTAATTTTTTCAAATCGTCTTCAATAAAACCAATAAGGTTGTATAAATGGGCGGAAGAAGTTTCCGATTCAACGCCGCAGCAAAATGTTTTTAGGCCGAGGTCAGATACTATCATCGTTCTCAAAATTCTCGAGCAAGTCCATAGGAAACGTTTGAGAACTACTAAAAACAAAAATACACGTGCATGTTGGTTATATTTACAATTTATGATTCCCAATTTAACATATGATTACAGGCTTACCATTCACCGAAGAGATCTAATTTTGCAAGTGGTACCGTAGTTTTGCGCAATTCCAAGCACATCATGGCATCAACGACTTGTCCAACATTTTTGTATTTTCTTTCCGAGTTTCTCAAAGTCAGTTCCTTATGTAGCATTTGTAAATAAAATCAATTTAGGAACTTCCAAGCGTCACAAATTGTAATGATTCATATCAAGATGGTTTAACAATATTACCTGAAATTCGTTGTCGGACCTTGTGATGATTTCTAAAGACTTCATGTTCTTATGCCTTTCACTTGTTGTAGGAATCATTTCGGCGACTTTTTCGCAATGAAATATCGTCTGCTGGAGTGTTAATTTTGCTAAATTGGGAAAGGTTTTCACGGAGATATACTGACGAAAACTGGCTGTACTACAAGAAACGCAGCAGCTCCTGCTGGCTCAACTCCGCCGACCTTCCATACATCTTAATACAGGAGCACATTCTCTCCTAACCTTATGCTCTGGTTTATATTTTGCCCCATTAAACGGGGCTATTAAAACACTAAAATTGCAACTAACTAGGGTCACATTTGTTAGATGGGGCACACTACTAATTTTGGGCGTGAAGGGCTCAATTTTACCCAACAAAATGGCAGGCAATATGGTCCCAGGTTAGTCCACAGACGGTAAGTCCTGGTCTCTCCGTCTCTCCCCGGGATCGCTTCTTCCACTACTGCTAACGGCCAGTCCACCCACCTCCGACTGTCCATCCTGACAATCTCCACGCCTCCAGGTTTCAACTCAAGTAGTGGCGAAACTGAGCTCTTCGCCGACCTCAGCTGGCCCAAGTATTCTAGGCGAAACCTGGAACGGAGCGCCTCCCGCAATCAAACCATCCTTCTGTAGGCTCGCATGAGCCCTCCCCTGCAACTAGTGTCCACACTCGCGGGCATGGAGTTCTCCTCTGCCTCTCAAAGCAGCGTGTCCAGTTCATCCTTGGTCACGACCCTATTTCCCAGGGTTCTTCGCAGCAATTTCTACGGTGCTGCTGGAGAATTACACATAGCATGCTTTAATAAGACATTAAGCATTAAATATATATGAAATATTATATATAAAATATGATGCCGTGCTCCTTCCCTTCTCCTCCGTTGTTTATGGGAAGAGTCATATTATATTTCATAGTAAGTGTATTTCGTAGAATTTAAGACCATGTCGTCCCACTTACCAATTTTAAAAGGATATGTTCCGAAACTGGCGTTCACAGTGCCACGAAAATTCGACCCTTTGTAAATGTCTCCGACTTGCTCCAGCCCTTGTACTCTCATCATCACAATTGGTTGGCCCATCAACTTGCCGATGGAGATGGTGGCATGCGTTCTGGAAAAAAATTATATCTATACGAGACTATCAGCACAGCGGTTGTTGATCCAGCAGATCACTTAAATAAAGATTTCCATCAATTTAATACACTATATATATTCATAGAGCTTTTTCCAAGTCGACGTACGTACGTACCCAAGAACTAAGGCGGCACTATGGACCTTTGACATGATCGTAGACATTCCCATTGCACGCGGGATCGTAATCGGAACTTGTACTTCCCCTGTGAAAATCAAATTTAACAAAAACCGGAATGTCACTCACAATTTATAATTAAAAAGTTATCATATTATATTCGAACTACGAGTTAACTTTAAAATGATCTCCCGTTGCACAATATATAATATTCTCTCTACTTACTCCAAAAGTAAAAAAAAACCTTGCGGGAGGTGCCGCTGGGCCATTTTTTGAGATGAAGTTAACAACCTTCTTCTCAGCGAGAGTATAGATGGGGGACACAATCACACCCATCCTTTCTCTGATAAAAAAGTCATGCCAAAAAAGGTTGGATTTCAATTTCAACACTCCAGAATCCAGTTAACTTCAATTTAAAAAATTGGTTGAGGAAAAACCACGCGGTTGGTGTGACTTACGTGCCGGCTACTGCTACTACCATGTTATCCATTTGTTAGAATCACTTTTGTATCCAAATAAAAAAACACTCTTAACTGTCACAAGTAATTATTATTATTTCCAAATTTTTTAAGCACTACTGACGAGAAAACTATGGTGGACAAGTAGTATTGAATCGCAAAAAGTATGTCAACTTGAAGATGATATATTATTCTCGAAATCGCTGTGATGATGATCGGACTACGAGAATGCACCGCCAAGACTGACCATAACTACTGATCACCTTTTGTGGATGGTCGCTGCTCTTTTTATACAAAACGCTGCATGCATTATTATTATTACATGAAATAGAGTTACTTTTGGTCTGTTTTTCAGGCATTCACACATGCTCCTGTGTGCATGGATTTTTGTCTTATTGAAAGGTGCATGATTGAGGATTAAGGAAAAATGTGCAAATGCAGATTACCGATAAAAAATGACTAGAGGAAAGACGGAAAACCTCCAAGTATCTAAGAGCCTTTTTTGACTAGGAAAAAAGCAAAAAAAATTACAGCCAATGAGCCAAGCATACAGCATACATACGAATGAGGCTTTAGTGAGAGGACAGAAGACTTGACAGAAGTAAAATACAATACCTGAATGTGAATATACATCTGATCTAGCTCTTAAATTGGCAATTCAGTGCAAGAAAAAAAGGAAATAATATAAATTTGCTTAAATTGCTTTGTAGTCGGTCAACTATACAATAGCAAACTGTTGGACACATATGTAAAGCGACGATGTCATTTAATTCTAATTATGCGTCGGAT